>JAUMHE010000080.1:1004088-1014348 GCA_032359235.1 Enteromius mattozi
GGCTGGCCGTGAAAGCTGTTTGAGGCTTGGGAGGAGCGGGCTCCTCGCGGAGGTAGTCAGACGAGTCTGAGCTAGACATCTTGGTTTGTGTGAACGTAGCATTGCAAAAAAGTGAGATACTGAAGGGAAGGAGGCGGGTTTATTTATAGTAGGTGATGAGGCTGTGATTGGATGGGAGTAGCAGGAACTGATTAGGAAATTAGGAACAGCTGCGATTAATTCGAATTACTCCCGAAACTTTGTTACTATCAAACCATGCACTTATAGAGGAGAATATTTACCTTCTATACCTTCGTAACTCCTCCCCCAGTTGGTAAAGATATCTTAAGGTCTAGGAAACTTAGCTCTTGCTGAATGTAGATCTTTGTTTCAAGAATCCAGGGGATGAATCGGTACTGCGGGGAAATGGGGATCGAAGAGAGAATACAGAAGAACAGATACTTAGTACAGGTAAAGAGTCTGGTATTGTATAGGGTAGTGAACGGTAGACCAGATGCTGAAATGCTGGAAAGTGGAGTGAGTAGATTTAGCTGGTTTGATTAGTGACTGCATGTGTGGGTGATTAGTATTCAGGTGATTGGGATCTGGTGTGCATCGGTGGTGGTGACTGTGCTGACGTGAGTGACTGTAGTGTTTCCCTGACATTACCCCCTCCTCCTCGTCGCCACAAATTCAAGACATCTTCACGTGGTGTACCGAGGGTTGGCCCAGAATCTCCAGAAAATCTGAGGGTTGGTCCAGAGGGTTGAAGTGGGTGTGTCCAGCTCGGTGGGTTCTGAGGAGGAGGAAGATCCGGGTTTGAGGAGTGAAATGTGGAATGAAGGGTGAATGTGGTACCTGGGTGGAAGCTGAAGCAGGTAGGTGAATTCGTTTATATGCCTCTGTATCTGGAACGGACCAATGTAGCGGGGACTCTTAGAAAATTCTTAGAAATGTTTCCTCTTAAAATAATAATAATAATAAAAAAAGATCCTAGTAAAGAAAAACGTAATTCAGAAAGCGTTTTAACACTTAAAAAAGGTCTTAAGGTCCAAAATTGTTAGGAGTAAGAACAAGGACTCTTAAGACACTTAAAGAGTTTTTTAGCAGTGGAGAAAATGGATGAAACATGAAGAGGGAGAAGAAAGGTGTTGCACACAGTGCATGATGCTAATAAGAAACTACACATTAGATCGTGCAGAGATCATGTTTGTGACCAATCTTACTAGAGACACGCTAATATCTCAGACACCGTGCAGAAATGCCATAGCACCAAAAATGGAAGTAATCACTACATTAACTACATTAATTAGCAAGTGGAAAAATGCAAATATGCAGCAGCAACAATTTGGGTCTGTCACAACTTGCTATAAGAAAAGTGATCACCCAAACAACTACAGCATTTTCAGAAACATACTGTATTGCTGTTCATAAAATACATTAAGTATGACAGCATGGTAAATAAAAAGTAAATAATATATATATATATATATATATAATTTAACATTACCGTTGTAGCATTTGATCCAATCAGGCACAAACTATTTGTTACACTTATAACTCAAACTGCAACTATGAGGGTCTGTGAACCCTTCCCCCGATGGGCAGCTAACACCAAAGGAAGGCAAACCAGGCCTCGGATTCCATGGCAACCGACTGACAAGACTGGTTTATTGCTTGAAGGAATGTGAACAAAGTAACTCTGACTAGTCCTCCCTTTTGCAAAGACAATGGACTTTTCCCTTAATTAATTCACAGGAAAACTTTCTTTAAGTGAACACAGATCCTTCAGGTCATTGTGTATATTGTTATTGTGCTTGTATATCGTCTTGTGTATGGTATACCTTTTTATGCATGTTTTTGATAGATCATCAGCTAACATCACCTCATCAGATCAACACATTTCATGTTTGGTATCTAAGGACTCGTCTTCAGACGATCTAATTGAGAGTGTATGTTATATGTTGATATCTTTGCAACATTCAGTGTTTTAAGAATCTCTTCTAATTTGTATACCAACCTCCAATCCAGTGAATATGCAAATTACCATGCTTAGGAACAAAGAGCCATAAAAAGTTCCCTCCAAAGCATCAGCACACCATTGGCCCTTTGACCCACAAGAGGTGTGACCTCAACATGTTTCAAAAGGCCCCACAGCTTGGACCTGTCGCTCTCTTTTACTTTTCTGGATGCTGGAACCTCACCATTCTCTCTGGTCTCCTGACCAGCCCCCCCGGAGCCGATGCAGCCGCATACAGACTTTTGAGACACTAAGATGAGAATTTAGCTCCACAGCAACACCTAAGTTCTGAGCCAGACCTTTGTGGTCTTGTATTTTCCATTTACCCAAGATCCACGGATCGTGACAGATCTCTCTCCCAGCTCTTCTTTCATCTACCAATCACCAGAGTCAGGACATCTTTTGGAATTCATCGCTCTTCAAACCAGGAGGACATGATTGCCAATCCAAAACCTTTGAACCATCAAGACTTCGAGGCTGCATCAGACCCTCACCAACGAGGCAATGCAAGTATCATACATGTAACTAAACAAAAAAGAGGTTTAGTATTAGTTATGGAACCCGTTTTGAACGGCACTGATGGTTTTATAGGTGGTCAGCTGACTCTTTTCATAACTTCAATTTTAGCTTTTCCTAATGGTTTACCCTTCTTAAGCCTTCTTTGCACTTTCCCCTTTGTGTGAGTGTATTTATACGTGTGTGTTCAGTTATGTTAGTTATCGTAGAGTTAATAAAACTTTTGCACAAATTACATGAGTTTCTGATTCTGCCTTGCAAATGAATGTCCCTTTACGATTTCGGCCCTAGCTACATGCTCTAATGCAGTGATACTGTAAGAAGGTATTTTTCTGTGGCCAAGAAAATATCCCTTCTAAATTACACTATGTGTTCGCTGAATGAACAGATTAGTTGATGGTAATTCTGCTACAGTTACTACTGGCAGCTAATATAAATAATTGCAATTAAACATAATTAATAGGAATTATTTATATACATTTCCCTTAATGAGCTAAATATGTTACAACTCTGTTTCTCAGCTTTTCAGGCAGTTACTTTTGACCTCAATGCATGATTTTTGCTCTGATAAGCATTATAAGCTATTAGACCTTTTATTAAGATGTGTGCCTTTCCAAATCATACCCATTCAATTGCATTTGCCACAGGTTCACTTTACCCTAAGTGTAGTAACATTTACAAGCAATATAAATGCTCCTGAGCTAAATTTCAACTGTCCTGGAAAATACTTATGAAATAAATTTAGTTTTTTAGTTATAGTGTATGGAGTGTAGATTGATGTGGAAAGAAAAGTAATTTAAAGCAGTTTAACATAAAGCAGCAACATAACAAAATGTAAAAAAAAAAATTAAGAGGTATTAATATTTTTGCAAGGCACTGTATGCGTCAGAAGTTCTGTAGAGGAAACTGAAATGGTTAGTTCTATTGGTCAACCGATGTATTGGTTTTGCCAATTAACTGGCACTGATAGTTCATTCCTGGACCTATCGGTTATCGGCTAAAATCTACGACGACAGTTTTGCCAGGTTGCATCTGCTGCTGGAGTGGCTGTGAAGGGTCCATTATCATTATACAGTGCGAGAGCCAACATATCTATGGCGAGAATAGCCATAGATTATGAGGCGGCTGCTTCCGCCAAAGTTTGTGCCGCCTCTGATTGTCGATAAAACTCAGGCATACAGTTACGTGCAAGCATCACTGAACAGCATCCATTATATCTTTTAGTTCATATTTGGAAAAATACTGACAAGTTTACTTGATATTTCTTTATACAGAATCATAATTTCTATACATTTTCCACTGATTTATGTGATCTGATAAGCATTAACTCTTTATGTGAATATATCTGTATGAATCTGTATGAATGAGATGCAAGGTTTTGTTTACTACACACAGACTGTAGCAAGCGCCACTCAGGGTGATTCAGCATCTGTCGGCTCACTAACTGAGGACATAAATACATGAACAACATCTTCAGAACTGCTTCATGAGCCTTTTACCATTTAATTTTAGTAAAACTAGCTTCACACAGAACTGTAAAACTATTCACAAAATAAAAGTTTAGTTCAACTTGCAGTACTGCTACTACTAAAATTACTAAAACAAAAGTAAGTAATGATCAAATGACATTTTTTCTATGTTTTAATTTAAGACTACTTTAAATTAAGACTAATAATAAGACTAATGATTCAATGGACCATTCATAAAGAACCATTTACTTCACTCCTGAATGAATCAGCAACTATAATTAATTTAATTAATTAATAAAAGACTTAATTTAATGACTTAATCATAAAGACATTTACCATCACCTGTTGGCAGTTTTAGTTTATTATTTATAGTATAATTTCATTAAAGAAATAATGTCATATGTACACAGTAATAATAGTAAAAATGAATAAATTATTAAAGGTATAGTTCACCTACCCAAAAATGACAATTGAATTGTGTCATCATTTACTCACCCTCATGGTCCCTAAAGTTTCTAAAAATTTTATCAAACTAAATATTTCTTGCTGAATCTACTTTTTGTCATTTCTGTTTGATGCTTTACACAACAATGACGTTAAATTATTTTATATTATTTACTTAGCCAAATTAGATTACTTAATCAGAACATCATGTAATTAATTAGAATCAACATTTTAATCTCTTGCCAGCCCTAATTCAAAACTTCTAGCTTTTAAAATGTTTTTAAACTTTCTGGTCTGGCTTTCCCAAGCCAATTTAAAGTTTGTCCTGATGAACTTATTTTATCTAGTTATTATCTCTATTAATACTTCTTACTTGACTCCTTTAATGGTGAGGATCCGCGCTGATGTCACGTTAAACACTTGCTCAAAGCGCTCCAACTTCTGCTTAGTCATTCTGCCAAAGGGAAGAGAAAGACAATACAGGAACCACACCTTAGTCAAATCAGGCACCTGTGCAAGTGTACACACACACTTAAAGTTCCTTGAATGTAAAATAGAAAAGGAGAGGTATTCCAAAAAGTAATATATATACAATGGTTAGTGCAAGATATTATAGTGCAAACTGAAGTAAATTAAACAAAAAACGTGCAGAACACAGTATACATAGTACTAGTGTAAAAATAAACATATAAGTATAAATAATAATTATTATATTGTTATACTTCTGTTTATGTAAACATATGACAGTTATATTACAGATTAGTGCAAATATGCAGTATGGTCCAGAAAGTGTGTGTGTGTGTGTGTGTGCTATTGCACTTGTAGAACTGAGACATGACTTACGTATTATTCTCCTCCCCTTCACATCTCCACAAAGTGCTAACCATGGCATAAGGTACAAACACATTATGTGAGTATTAGCGTAAATGTGGGTTATGTTTTGACAATGTCTTTAATTTCGATGTTTAACATGTACTTTTCAGCACAGTTTATGCAAGTTAAATCCGGCAGTGCACCATTAATTGATTTTGAAGTGACGCTAAAGGGAGTGAGGATATATAATTTCACTTGATTCAATTCCTTCGTCCTTGCGTCTTTTCCTTGCATGCTTCCCTTGTATCCTAAGGGCTAAGACATGAGGAAAGGAAGCGAGGAAATGAAACGAGGATCCACAAATAAGAATTGAGAAGCACCCACAGAATTCAATATACTGATACGTGTTCCTTAAGGTTTACATTCATTTAATACATAATCGACTCCGTTTACATGAATGTGTGACATAGACTCGGATGACGGTTGATCCATGTGCAAGCTGTTTATTTTACAGTCGAAGTCAAACAGGCTGGGGTCAGAATCAGGCAGACAGTTCAATAGAGACAGAGCTAAGACAGTACCGGAAAACAGGCTGAAGGTCAGGGAAACAAGCACGAATCAGAGTCGGAAATCCAGGCGAGGGTCGGGGCAACAGGCAATGATCAAAGTCGATAAACAGTCCAGGTAATATCCAGATAATCCACAAGTAATCCGCAAGAGAAATGCTCAGAGTTGTAAGAACAAAACTTCGCACTGTGTTCGGCTCAAACGCCGCCTTATAAAGGGCAAAAAGAGCGCGAACACAGTGCGGAAGCTTCTGGGGTACGTGGGTGAAAGAGGTCCGGGTAGAAACTAATATTCCGGGGAAGGTTCCCGCTGATGGCGGTCGGACAGAGCCACAGAGGACTGCCCTGTGACAGAGCCCCCCCCTGCGAGCGGCTCCTGAAGCGAGAGGGTCGACGTCGGGGTCTTCCACGGGGTCTAGGGGCTGGTCTTTCTGGGTGCTCCTGGTGGTAAGTGGCAGTTAGAGTGAGGTCTAGGATGTCCCGGGCGTTGACCCAGGACCTCTCCTCAGGCCCGTATCCCTCCCAGTCGACCAGGTACTGCAGGACCGGACCCCAACACCGTGAGTCCAAGATCTCTCTGACCTGGTAGATGTCCTCTCCGTCGATGATCGGGGGGGGTGCCTCTGGGGTGGCGGCCTCGTCCTGGTCCCTCCGTCCTTCTGGAGCATCAGCGGGCTTTAACAGAGACACATGAAAGGTGGGTGAGATTTTGTAATTGGCAGGTAGTTCTAGTCTGAATGATACAGGACTTATTTGTCTAGTGACTTTGAATGGACCCACGTACCTCGGGTTGAGCTTTTTGCAGGATTGTCGCAGGCAGAGATCCCGGGTGGACAGCCACACCCACTGTCCAGGTTCGTAGGCCGGGTTGGGTCGGCGGTGACGATCAGCCTGTTCGGTGAGCCTCCGTACGGCCCTCTGGAGATGGACATGGGCCTGGTTCCAGGTGTCCTCTCTCCGCTGGAACCAGTGATCCAAGGTAGGTAGGTTGGTGGGCTCTCCGGACCAAGGGAACATGGGCGGTTGGAAGCCCAGGACGCACTTGAAAGGTGTCATCCCGGTGGCTGGTTTCCGGAGGGAGTTTTGGGCATACTCGGCCCATAGCAGGTATTGGCTACAGTCCTGTTGGTTGGCGTGGCAGTAGGTCCTGAGGAAACGGGTAAGTTCCTGGTTGAGCCTCTCTGCTTGGCCGTTCGACTGTGGGTGGTAGCCCGAGGTGAGGCTGACGTTGATGTTCATCTGGGCGCAGAATGCTTGCCACAGACGGGAGGTGAATTGGGGTTCCCGGTCAGTGACAATGTCTTCAGGGATCCCATAGAATCTGAATACCTGCTCCATAACCACTTGGTCGGTCTCCCAGGCCGATGGTAGCTTGGCGAGGGGTATGAGGGAGCAGGCTTTAGAGAGGCGGTCAACAATGGTAAGTATGGTGGTGTACCCTCGTGAAGCAGGTAGGTCTGTAACAAAGTCCATGGCGATGTGCGACCAGGGTCTTTGGGGAATGGGTAGTGGATGAAGGAGACCGGCGGGTTTCTGGTGAGAGGTTTTGGTAATGTTGCAGGTGGTGCAGTGGTGGACGAATTGAATGACGTCTGCAGACAAGGTCGGCCACCAGTAGCGATTGGTGGTGAGTTCAGTGGTGGCAATGATTCCCGGGTGACCAGCACTGGGGGAGTCGTGAATGAGATGGAGGAGCTTTTGTCGGAGGGTCTCGGGTACATAGACATGGTTGCCGGGACATTCTGGAGGTGGAGGGTCGGTAAGATGAGCTTCAGAAATCTCGGCCTGTATGTCCCAGCGAATGGGAGCCACAATTCTGGGAGGTGGTATGATGAACTCGGGTGGACTGGCATTGGCTTGAGGGTCGAACGGCCAGGAGAGGGCGTCGGCTTTCCCGTTCTTGGAGCCGGGTAGGTAGGTGATGTGGAAGGTAAAGCGAGTGAAGAACAGCGCCCAGCGTGCCTGGCGTGAGTTGAGGCGTTTGGCGTAGCGGATGTATTCAAGGTTTCGATGGTCGGTAAGTACCAGAAAAGGTTGTGTGGACCCCTCTAGCCAGTGACGCCATTCCTCCAGTGCGGCCTTCATCGCTAGGAGATCCCGGTCGCCCACGTCACAGTTCCGTTCCGCCTGGGTAAGCTTACGGGAGTAGAAGGCACAGGGATGTAACTTCCCGGGCTCCCCATGACGCTGGGACAGCACTGCCCCAATGCCCGTGCTAGAGGCGTCCACTTCAACGACGAATTCTTTCTCTGGGTCGGGGTGTCTGAGTATGGGGGCTGAAGTGAACCGGGCCTTGAGGTCAGTGAAGGCTTGTTCACTTGCAGGGTTCCAGTGCAGAATGGTGGGTCCCTTTTTGGTCATGGAGGTGAGTGGGGCGGCAACTTGACTAAAGTTCCTAATGAAGCGGCGGTAGAAGTTGGCAAACCCCAGGAACCTTTGCAAGTCTTTAATAGTGCGTGGACGCGGCCAGTTTAACACAGCTGAGACCTTGCCCTCCTCCATGGCGACTCGTTTGTGGCTGATTATGTACCCGAGAAAGGAAACCTTGGTCTGATGGAACTCACATTTCGTTAGCTTGGTGTACAGGTGATGCTGGATGAGGCGTTGTAGGATGGTTCTGACGTGGCGAACATGGTCCTGGTAAGTCTCGGAGTAGATGAGTATGTCATCAATGTACACGATGACGTAGCGGTTGAGTTCGGCCCGGAAGATATCATTGACCAGGGCCTGGAAGATGGAGGGACTATTGGATAAGCCGAACGGCATCACCTGATATTTGTAGTGCCCGGTGGTCGTAGAGAAAGCCGTTTTCCATTCGTCTCCCTCCTTGATTCTGATGAAGTTGTAAGCGCTCCTCAAGTCCAGTTTAGTGAAGTAACGAAGTAACTTGCTTGGCGGAGCTGCTCCAGGGCTGAGGGTACTAGCGGGAGTGGATACCGGTACTTTACGGTGATGTCGTTCAGGCCTCTGTAGTCGATGCAAGGTCGAAGTCCACCATCTTTCTTTTGGACGAAGAAGAACCCGGCTGAGGCCGGGGAGGTGGAAGGCCGAAAAAAATCCTTTCTCGAGCTCCTCCTTGATGTAGGCTTTCATGGATTCCGTTTCGGGTTGCGACAGAGGAAAGACCCGGCCCTTGGGTGGTGTGGTCCCCTGAAGTAGCTCGATGGCGCAGTCCGTGGGTCTGTGTAGGGTTAATCGAGTGGCTCGTTCTTTGCTAAAGGCCTCTTTAAGGTCCAGATATACCTCAGGGAGACACTTGAGGTCCTCTTCCTTGAGCAAGTCAGAGGCAGGTGGGCTTTGGACGGATAGCATGCATCGTTCGTGGCAGCGGGCAGACCACTTCTGAATCTGTCGAACTGTCCAGGAGATCACTGGGTTGTGGAGCTCGAGCCAGGGGAGTCCTAGGATGATGAGGTGGTCAGGTGAGTAGATGGCAAACAGGCGGATGGCCTGTTTGTGGAGTGTAGTGGGCCGATGAGAAGTTTCAGATCCTTAGTGACGAAGGGGACTTCTCCAGTGCCCAGGGGTCGACCGTCTAGGGCTGCCACAGCCACGCCAGATCCAAATGGAAGCAGAGGAAGACACAGAAGTTTAGCGTAGGCCTCATCAATAAAGTTTCCCTCTGCCCCTGAGTCTATGAAGGCAGTGGTCTCGATTCTTTGACCATGCAGCATGAGCGTCACAGGTAAGATCATAGAGTGGTTAGCAGAATCAAGACTCACCCGGGACTGTGCAGGTCGCGGCGGACGAACGGGGCAGTTGGCCCGGATGTGGCCTGGCTGGCCGCAGTAGAGGTACAAATTGTCCCGAAGGCGCCGGTCCCATTCCTCATCCGTCATGTGGGTCTTGCCAATCTGCATAGGTTCTGGTGGTGAGTATGACGGCCTTGTATAGCTGGCTCGAGCTGAGGATGGTTGGCGTCCCTGGCGTGAGCGTCTCAGGTTGTCCAGTTGGATGGCCAGCTCCATGAACTGTTCGAAAGACTTCCCCTCATCCCTGCAGGCCAGTTCGGACTGTAGTTCTGGGCCTTCAAAGGTTCAGGGGGCCAGCCGGTCTGAGCAGCCAGGGTGCGGAAGTGGATGGTGAATTCAGCCACGGTGCTGAGGCCTTGTTTGAGCGTCAGGATCTCCTCGCTGGGTTTGCGGCCTCCGGTGTTATGATCAAACACCTCCCGGAACTGGCGTAGGAAGGCGGTATAGCCCAGAGTGCGGTAGCCCACTCCAGCGCCCTACCGACCAAGAGGGAACAGATCAGTGAGACTTTGCTGTCATCGTCCGGGAAGATGTTAGGTTGGCGAGAGATGTAAATGCTGCACTGCATCAGGAACCCCTTGCACTTTCCCGGGGCGCCGTCATACTTTTCAGGCAGAGACAGGTGAGTGGCGTGGCTAGGGATCGGAGCCGGAGCTGGTGGTGTGGCGGCCGCGGCTGGAGCGATCGCGGGGGCCTGGGTG
>JAUMHE010000080.1:1061895-1077511 GCA_032359235.1 Enteromius mattozi
AAATTCTTGACACTTCCATTCTACTCCTCTCTTATGTCTTACAATCTCTTTTAGATTTATTTTTCTTTCTCACAATCCTTCACTACCACGTCCACTTTATTCTCTATTACTATTTACAGTTTTGTTAAATGTGCGCACATGACAGAAATAGTAGACTATCTGTTATAACACAACTGCTGCTGATGGTTTTAATCTCTTAATTGATTTTGATCTATACTATTTTCAGTTAAATGTGTGCACTTGAACAGAAATGACAGAAACCAATAGTCACTGGAGTTTATATATATATATATATATATGTATATATATATATATATACCATTTATTTAATGTATTTTTTTATTTAAAAATGAAAACATTGTGAATAAATATATGACTGTGTCTGCTTCTATTAAATCAATACTAAACGTCATATGTGGTACTTTCATGACCTTAAGTTTTTAATATAACAAGGAAAATGTGGGATAGAACACAGATAAGCATAAGTAAAGAGTTTGCAGTAATTTTAGCTTTCTACTTGCCAACCAGTAAGCAGTATGTAGTCAACAGTGGAGAGAATCTTTATATTTACTATTCACTAAGTAAGTGAATAGTTTCATTTAAAAAGTTACTTGAATTATTTGATTCAAAACGGGACTTCATAACCTGTTTCGTGAATAATTTTATCCCCACCGAACTGTTGCTATGGAGTGTTCTATTGAGTTTCGCCTCTTGGGCTTCTATACTCTTTGGTGTCAGGCATTCACCACAATCATCTCTATCATCTGCATCACCTACAGCACCGCCCACTCGTTCTGATCATGCACACCTGGATCTCATTACCATCTACATCTCTGCTCCATGGACTGTACTTACCATTTCTCTTGGACATTCAGTTAAGATTCCATCTCATTATTTCATCCTGTTCTCATGTTCTTGTGATTAAACATTCAAGTGATATTGCTTACTTCTGTCTCTGGTCTCATCTCTGTGCAAGCGTGACACTTAACATCATTTTTTTTGATGATCTCATGCGTTTTTGATATGGACAGGTGGTCTTTTAGTGAGCAACTAAAAGAAACAAGTGAATAAGACTAACAGTAATGTTCAGAAATAATTATTTTAAACATGTAAACAATTTTTGGGTTGTTTGTGTCTCATGTGTGGAGGGAGGGGAGTGTATCTCTGTGCTTTTCTGAATGTCTTTTTTTTTTCTTTATATGTTCTGTAAAGGCTACCAGAGTGTTTTATTTTCTGTTTTGTACACGCTCTTTTACATATGTGTGTGTGAGAACAGTATGCTGTGCAAACAACCATAAAGGCTTGTGGAACGAATCGCTGTTTGCGTCAAGTTTTACTTCTGCCTTTTTCGTCTGGGGAGACTTTACCTCTCTGGTAGACGTTACAATTTGCTCACATTGTTACAATAAGGGCCATCTCAAGCATGGTTGCAGTGTGTTTGTTGTCAAACTCCAAAATTTTATTATTTTTAATTCTTAAAAAATGGCAGTATTTTATTGGAAAAGTCTACTTTATTTTACTAACAACATATTTTAGTATGTTTGTATATTTTTATATTAAGATTGTTTTTTTAATTCATCATATGGTCATGTTACAATGTGCCCCAACAGCAGGGAATTCTGTCACATTTCACTTCTATTCTTGTGAGGTAAATAAAGAAAAACATATACATTGTAGTTATGAAACAAACAACATATTTGTACTAGACAAGTGTGAAATATACTCTGAATCCCACGTGCACTTTAAAAACACTTCAAACCGGCAGCTGTGTTTGCCGGAATTCAACCGTAAAAAAATACGGTAGTAACAAAGTATTTCACTAGTTCGCACTTCCTCATTCATAGTAATAATAAGCATGCTTGGCGAGCTGGGAGCTCGGCGAACCCCGAGCCCTAGTAGCGAGAGCCCTAATGAGGGCGTGGCTTGGAGTCTGGCTCGAACCCTGCGTGCCCCCATGGAAGGAGCAAACGGTGGAGAAGGGGAGGCGGAGGGAATGTAAGAACGAGATGCGGAAGGGAAGGAAACTGGATTATTTATAGTGGTAAGATAAGGATCGGATTGGCTTACGATGAAGGCGAGACTAATTAGTAAATGGTGCCTGCTGTGTCTAGTAATTGTCAGCCCTTCCTCCCGAAATTATTTTGCAACTTCATTTCACTAGTTCGCGCTTCCTCATTTATAGTAATAATAAGCATGTTTGGCGTGCTGTCGGGGGTGAGCCGGGAGCTCGGCGAACCCCGAGCCCTATTAGCGAGAGCCCTAATGAGGGCGTGGCTCGGAGTCCGGCTCAAACCCTGCGTGCCCCCAAAAAATGCTTATCAGAGACAGCAGCCAATCATGCGCCCAAAGAAGGCTTAGAGAAGAAGCGGGGAGGATGGGAGTAGAAAACGGGGGATGGTGGGTGTTGGGTAGCCTCTGCTGAGGCGGGAGGGGACCTCGGCTGAGGTGGCGTCTTCAGCTATGAGAAGGTGGCCTCCGCAGGGGAGGGAAAGGAGGGAAGGACCCTGCGGAGTTGGGGATGGGGGGGCGGGCCTTAGCTGAGGAGGGGGAGCCTCTGTGGAGGCGGGGAAGGGACCTCTGCGGAGGTAGGCGTCCTCGGCTGAGGCGGGAAGGTTATCTCTGTGGGGTTGGGAAGGGAGGGGATCCCGGCAGAGTTGGGTTTGGGTGATGCCTCAGCGGAGGAGGGGTGGCGGCCTCTGCGGAGGCAGGGAGCAGGAAAGCCTCAAGCAAAGGTGTATAGGAGAGCACCTAGCGCAGGCTGGTCTCTGAGGAGGCGGATAGGAAAGTGTAAAGACCTCGGCCTTGGTGTGGCGGGGAGAGCGGGAAAGCCTCTGAGAGGTAGATAGGAAAGAGCAAAGGCAGGGGAGCCTCAGTGGTGTAGGAATGGGGAACCACTGAGGCAGGGGAAGGGGAGAGCGAGGTATGAAAGACCTGCTGGCTTTCAAAGAGGAAGATTTGCAGAGAAGTGTAGGGAACAAGGAGCTTTAGCGGAGGTGGAGGAGAGAACCTCTGCGCGGGCTGCCTCGAGAGAGGTAGTATAGAAGGTAGTGGTGAGATTAGAAAGCCTCTACAGAGGCGGATAGAGAGGACCTCTGGCAGGCTAGGGAGAGGAGAGCATGAAAGCCTCTACAGAAGTGGATAGGAGCACCTCTGTGCAGGCTGGCCTCGGAGGAGGTTGGATAGAAAAGTGTCGATGGTGAAAGGGAAATGGAAAGCCTCGGAGCAGGCTGCATTTATTTATGGCTTGTGAGGGTTTGCAAGGCCCTTTGGATGGAGGCAGGGTCGGAACGGATATAGTTCCTGTAGGCTTCGGAAGTCCAGCGGCCGAGGGTTTGGATTTGGTCGGGTGGCAGGCCTCTTTTGGCTGCTGAGGTGGCTGCTCCTATCCGGAAAGAGTGGGATGAGAATCTTTCCGGATTAATGCCTGAAAGAAGAAGGACATCTTTTAGGTGTTTTTGAAACCAAAACCTGGAAACTGGGCTGTTAGTTTCGTCAATAAACGATGGGTCGGATGGGGAGGAGGCAAAAGATTTCCTGTATGTTAGGAAGGCTTGCGTTGTTTGGAAGGGCTGGATGGGGATTGTAAGTTAAAAATATAGATGTAGTGACCCTGTTTAAGCTGGTCAGTTTTGCTTTGTTTAATGAGGAATATAGCTGCAAGGCTGTTGGGGATGGAGAGATCAGCCAGGGAGGGATGGATGAAGGGATTGTAAGGAGAGTTTACTGTAAACTCAGAGTATCTCAGAAATCCAAAGAAAGCCAGGGTGAACATGGCGTCTAGGGTTCTGGCTACGAGGGAATTGGCATAACCTCTGTGGAGGGTGTCGATTCAGCGGGTCAGGATTTCTAAGCTGATGGGAAGTCTAGGGTCAGGGCGGGGAGGGTTTGCCTTTGGAAGCCCTTTATCAAGAGAGAGGTTTGAGCGTTGGAGATGGCGGGGGAGGTGGAGCCGTGTGGCAGCTTATGGAAAAAACTGGACTCTGCTCAAGTATCCTTTAATGGAACTGGCTTAGAGTGATTTGTGGGAGCTTAGATAAGATATAAAACAGGTTATGGATAGTAGGGAGAAATCTGGGAATGGGAGATTGTAGCATAAAAGTTCTAAAGGATTTCCAAGCTGTGAGGTAGGATTGGAGAGTCCTAGGGGCTACGGCTTGAAGCATGGATGATAATGATGCTTCGTAAAGGGGTCTGAGGGGATGGTTTACGGGAATATAAAAGTTACGAGTAAGGAAGTACTGGGGTCGGCAGGGGTCTGCATCTGGGGCCAGCATCTTGAATTTCTGAAACAGAAAATGAGAGAGAGAGTCAGCAATGGCATTTCTTTTCCAGGAATATGTTTGGCAGTTAGCATGAACTGGTCGATAGCAGAGATCCAGACCAGACGTCTGAGGAAAGGCATAATGGCAAGGGAGTGAGATCTGTGCTTATTAATGCATTGAACGGTTGCTTCGTTATCACGATGGATAAGTCTGCATGAAGCTGACCATTCTTTGCCCCAGAGCACAGCTGCGACAATGATGGGGCAAATTTCGAACAGGGCTGAGGATGCTAGGTGGGGGAATTTCTGTAAATTTAATGGGTGAGAAAGAAGGATGGAAAAGGAATCGAGGGGGCCGCAGCTGGATGATGGAGTCCAGTAGTCCGGGTCCAGAAACATGTTGGGCTGGGGAGAAAGAGAGAGAGAGAGGTTAGTATGGTGCTTGGGTTTAGAGCGGGAGTCTGGTTTGTGACAGACTGTGGGAGACTGGCTCTTGTGTATGCTGGAACATGTTTCCAGGAGATTGGTTAAATAGATATTATGTTGATTCTAACTCTATTAATATGCGAATATAGCCATATCACAGTAAAGCCATTGTCTATCTTGTGTGAATTTGGTTCATCAGACTGCGACTCGATTGTAATCAGGATTTTAATCCAGATAAACTTCTAGTAAGCTAGGTCTAGTTTTAGTAGGCCTTATAATAATGATAATAAAACAGGCCGGATAGACATTCCAGTCACTATTTCGTAATCATTCCATTTCTGCCAACAGAAACTGTTAGGCTAAATTTATCTATGAAAACATATTGAGAATTTGGGGCGTTTAGAGTTAATGGGAGGGGAGGCTGCAAACTCTGGGGTGGAATCCGTGCGTTAGGCCTGATAATAGATGATAGGTAAAATTAGGGACGGGAAAATAATGACAATTCAGTGGACAGATTATTAAAATTGACGGGAGTCGATAAATACTTATATCAAAGAAACATTATGTTGAGAATTGAGTGCATTAAATACATTGAGTGATCACAGAGAAGAAAAATAATTGCCACAAACTATACGGTGTAGAAACTATACGGATTACGTATGATGTCATCGGCGACGTCTAGCATGTACGAGCTGGCTTGCTGCTTCGCATGAAGAGGTTGGCTTTATTCCGCGTCTGGGCAGAGGAAAATGAAGAGGGAAGCCGGCGAGAGGTGAGTGGCGTGGTTTCTTCGTTGGAAGTTTGCTCTGACGGAAGAAGAGTGGAGAGAGAGATCGGAGAGCACGCCTTATGCCTTGAATGGAAGCTGCGAGCTCCCGTGTGAATTCCGGCGGGACGGCGGCTTGAAAGTTGGCTGGGGCTGGGAGAGGAGCTGGGTTCTCCTGATCGAGCTCGGACAAGTATTCAGAGTTTAGACAGCTTGACTGGCAGAGCGAGATCATGTAATGCTAATGCAAGAACGAGATGCGGAAGGGAAGGAAACTGGCTTATTTAAAGTGGTAAAATAAGGATCGGATTGGCTTACGATGAAGGCGAGACTAATTAGTAAATGGTGCCAGCTGTGTCTAGTAATCGTCAGCCCTTCCTCCCGAAATTAGTTTGCAACTTCATTAAGTTAAATACCGTAATTTCATTAACTGATATAATGTTAATATATCAACCTATTAAAGTGCTGAAAGCTGTAAAAAAATAGTATCTTTGAAATACACTGATAAGCACCAACTGCAGGTGATGATGAGAAAGTCACATGATGAACCAAAGCCCATCACAAGCAACTTTTAAATATGAACATACAGTATATATATAGAAGATGCTCAGTGTCATTCACACAAACACTAAATACCATCATGGTGAGATTCATTAAACTGAAATATGCAATAAAGATTAATTTAACAACATCACATGTAACATGCAACCATAATAAACATAACTGATAAGAAAAACTAAGAAGAAAACATACTTATTTCAAAGAAAAAACATCAAATTCAAGCAAAAGTTTAAATGCAATGCAGGGAATTCTGGTAATGTCAGTTTACGGTTTTCCTGTAAATTTTACAGGAATTTACCATTAACCATTTAACAAGTTTTTACCGTAGCATTTTCACAATTTCCACCGTTAAAATCATGGTCATATTTTACAGCATGGATTTACACAAACTGAGCAGTACCTAAAGTTGACACTGTCTGGACCATCCTACACATCCTACACAAGCAGCCTCTGTTTAAGGAGTTAGTCTGCTTTATACTGGCCCTTAGTTTTTATGGTCTTCCGTCAGAAAATGCTCAGCAACAGTGTTGACTGATGAGTTTACATATGGTTTGTTTTAAGAATATTAAAAACACCTAACAGACATATAAAAAACATAAAAACTCACCACAAGGGGTCTTTAAATACAAGGGTTCTATGAACAAATTGACATTCCTTCCCATATTTCTATAAGCTCACCTCTATTTACTATACTGAAGAAGGTCACTATGGATTGTTTATACATAATTGTGTCAGAACTCGTTTAAGAGGTCTGTGTACTCTTTTGAGACCCAGCATTAAATGGTTTCACATGATGCATATTCATTAGCATGTGAACTCTTTTTCTTTATTCAGAAGGGGTTTGTTCATTCAACTCTCCACTGACCTTATCAAATGTTTGCTCATTTCCACCAATTTTCCATAACTCTGACAACCTTTCCCTTAACTCTAATTAGCAATTTTCACAGTAAATATACTAATCGTGTTATTCATAGTGCAGAGGTTGTGCGGTGAATTTTTTTTTTTGCTAATTTGGGGAGTCCAGTCCTCTGAAATCTCCATAGATTAGCTTCTAATTTGCATGCATTAATGTAAGAGCCAATTACAGCTCATGCAGTTTGGGCTGGATAAGCAAAACTGATAACGGAAACAAGAAGAGGAGTGTTAAAAAACCAAAATAAGAAACTTAACAAAGATCAGTGAAGGGATACTGAGAATCTATCACACATCCTATGAGACTCCACTGGGCTCTATTATTAATACCATTCTCTTGTAAACCATATGAAATGGAGCAACAGAATAAGAATGAAAGAATTTACATATTTCTTTTAATCAAGGATCAATAAAGTATATGTATATATCTCTTTGATGTCTGCCCTGGGACCAGTGGGTTGGTAAAAATTATGGATTTCAATTTGTGTGAATGAATCATGCATGTACTGATGTGAGTGAAATATTAATATTTGGGCGCTTCTGCTGTGGCATTTTCACATTCAGTCTTCAGAAAAAAAAGCAGATTGTTCATTGTTCCTGAATGATGCAGCAGTGTCCAGCAACACCTTCATCATTTCCTGTCACTTTGTAAATCTGAGAAGATATTAGTTTGCCCTAGTAATAAGAAAGTCTGATGTGATTTTGTTCATTCACATTTCTTATTCTTTTATTTTTGTTTTTGCTTTAGGGACTTCAGGAAGTTGGTTGCATTTTCTTCTTTTTAATTATGTTTCAAGAGCAGGTGAATCATAGAAAGAAGTTGAAATCCCATTATGCTTATCATCATTTGCGTCTTTTACCCAGAGAGAGGGGTCATTCGAAAACTGAAACTGAGTCTTATCATATGAAATTGCAAGTTATTTATGTATTAAGTGCTTTTGCGGAGTTATTTTCGCTTGTTTGACTACTGGTTTCTGTTTATTGAGGTAGGAAGTATATAGGTTAGTTTTACTTTTATTTACTTTTATTAAAATTATTTATATAGTAAGCTTCAGCACACAAAGTGCTTTACACAATATAAAAACACACTTAAAAAACATTAATGAAGAGCAAAACATAATATAATAAGACTGAATTCACACGATCTTAAAGGCACATCTATACAAATATGTTTTCAATTGACCTTTAAAAACAGACAAAGAATCAGAAAGTCGAATGTCCGCTGGCAAACTATTCCAAAGTTTTCCGCAAATGCCCTATCACCTTTTGTTTAAAATCTAGCTCTAGGAACTGCTAGCAATTCATAAAAAAAGGGATCTAAGACATCTCCCTGTTTCAAACTTCTGTTTCAAAAGCTCATTTAAATACAAAGGTGCAAATCCATTTAAAGCTTTAAATGTCAATAAAATGATCTTGAACTCTATACTAAAATAAACAGGTAACCAATGTGAAGAAGTTAAAACAGGTGTAATATGATGATATAACTTTGCTTGTGTCGGTAATCTAGCTGCAGCATTCCGCACTAATTGTAACCGTGATAGATTATGTTGGTTCAGAGAAGAAAACAAGGCATTGCAATAATCAAGACGGGAGGAAATAAAAGCATGAATTAGCTGCTCTGTATCATTAAAATGTAAAAACTGTCTCACCTTACATTTATTAACCGATAAAAGCAAGATTGAACTTCTTTACATGGAATTCAAAGGATAAATTCATATCAAAATAAATACCCAAATTTCTTACCATCTGCTTTAGAACAAGCTCAATCTGATTTCTACCAGAGCTCCGACCAATTATCACCACTTCAGTCTTTTCATTATTGAGCTGCAAGAAATTTAAAGCCATTTAAAGCCTTGAAGAACTTCTAGGCTATTTAAATCCTTAGAACCCAATGATAAGTATAATTGCAAATCATCTGCATAGAAATGAAATTTGCCGAATAACTGCACCGAACGGAAGCATGTAAATTGAAAACAAAATAGGTCCTAACAGCAATCCCTGTGGAACTCCACATACATGTACCACTTCAGCACGTTGTGATACCTCCCCTTTAACTAACACTTCAAATGTCCTCTTTGATAAATAAGACACAAACCAATCCAGCATCGTCCCTGAAACCCCAACCCATTTTTTCAATTAATATAGAGTGGTCAACTGTATCAAAACCTACTGTCAAATCGAATAGAACTAAAACTGAACATTCACCAACATCTTCTGCAATCAATAAATCATCACTCGTAAAAGGGCAGTTTCAGTACTATGGCCAGCTCTAAAACCCAACTGAAGTTAATAACCTTCAACAATTGCTTTGCTACTGCCTTTTCCATAATTTTTAAAACAAAACATAATTTAGAGATAAACCTGTAATTATTTACCACTGCAGGATCTAATGAAGGATTCAACTTTGCACAATCTCACAGATATTGTGCACTGATACTGGTAAAAAAGAATCCAACAATACCTCCGTAGCACCAAGACCATCCTCCCGTTGAACCTAAGGAGGGATAATCGAAGCCCTTATCTTAGAGACCTTGTCTACAGAAAAAAGCCAAAAAAGACCTACAATCTATATAATCTACAGACAATAGTGAATTAATGTATAACTCATGATTATCTAATCTATTCATTAATGATTGCCACATTAGCAACTAAAAATTTATTTTATTAACTAATAGTGTTAATTAACCTTGTTAATTGCCAAAGCTCGCCAGCCAAAGCCTTGCATTTCAACTTCCAGGCAAAACAGGTAAAATAATATGCAGTAATACATGATTAATTACTGCATTATTTTTGCAAATTCATTAATGTCAATATTAATATTAATAATATTGAGGTAATAATGATGTGCCTCAACAAGTAAAGTCAAAACATAATGATATATTTGAAAACCATCAGCTAATAATTGATTAATGACATCAATGTTTATGACATAAAATTCATAAATTAGTTTACTTTTATGTTCAATTTTAAGATGTTACTATTGTGATCAGTAATTAATTGGTCATTCTTTATTAATTGGTCATAGTTCACAAGTAGTTCCCCTTCAGTCTGTCACTATGAGTCACGTCGGGGACCGACGAATCAGGACCTCACCAGAGAGACCAATCTACTTCGAGTATAACAAAACAAGCCAATGGGCATTGGCATGCACTGATTGCATCCAGCTGCAACTAATCACTGTGTGAGTATAAGTGAGCAGCTGTTGCATGCATCATTTATCCTTTCGCTTTGGAGCCGAGCGGTGGTGAATCACTACTGCTCTCTACTTCATCTAGCGAGCAACAAGTGTGGGCGTTACGGCAACTGCAGCAGTGGTCACGGTCTCGCAGCTTATCAAGAAGAGTTTGTGTAGACAGCCACAAAGGAAAGTGCAGGCTGCCGAGAAGGTCGGGCTCATGTGGAATCCTCCGCTACGTCCCGATCCTTCAAGGCTGGATGAGTGGTTTCTCGGTGGTGGTCGTACTGGTTCTCAGCGCCCCCCTCCGGTGCCATTCTTCCCAGGAGTGCATGAGGAGCTTACGAGGTCGTGGAAGGCACCTTTTACTGCCTGAAACAAATCTTGTAGCTCCTCCACCCTCACCACCCTCGATGGTGGGGCCGCTTTGGGATATGCAAGCATTCCCTCTGTGGAGCGGTCTGTGGCCATGCAACTATGTCCAATGGCTGCTACCACTCACGGGCTTGTAAGTATTCGTCAGGTTTAATTGGCAGTGCTTATAGAGCTTGTGGGGAGGCGGCCTCTGCCGTCCCCAAGATTGATTTGCAGCGATCGACCTGAATCGACCGTACTTTCATGTCTCGATCCTCCTCGATTTTCAGAGGCTCTTGGGGCATATGGCAGCAGCTGCGGCGGTAGTTCCGCTTGGTCTGCTCCATGTGAGACTGCTTCAGCACTGGCTCCATGGCTGAGTCCCAAGGTACGCGTGGCAACCTGGTGCTCACTGGGTTAAAATTACACCGGCTTGCCACAGAACCTTCAGCCAAAGGTCAGATCCCTCATTCCTTCGGGCGGGAGCGCCCCTGGAGCAGGTGTCCAGGCATGCTGTGGTATTCACAGATGCCTCGGCCATGGGCTGGGGCGCCACGTACAGTGGGCATGCAGTATCAGGGATATGTGGCAGCTGCACTGGCATATCAATTGCCTCGATTCGTGATTTTACAACACTGCGACCATTGCGTATATCAACTGGCAAGGCGGTTTACACTCTAGTCGCATGTCACGACTCGCCCGTCTCCTCCTCTGAAGTTAGAAGCATCTGAGGTCCCTTCGTGCCATCCGTATTCCGGGAGTGTTCAATCTGGCAGCCGACGAGCTGTCTCGAGCAGCACTTCCTGGAAAGTGGAGACTCCATCCCCAGGTGGTCCAGCTGATCTGGAGATGGTTCGGAGCTGCACAGGTAGACCTGTTTGCATCTCCAGAAACCAACCATCGCCAGTGGTTCTATTCCCTAACCGAGGCAACGCTCAGCACAGGCGCAAGTATGCATTTTCCCCAGTGAGCCTTCTAGAGCACATATGACACTACTATTGCTTTGTCATAGGCCACTTCTATTCAGCATATATGCTTTGTAGCTGGCTGGTCCTCTCTGGATGTGCTGTCCCTGTGACTCAAGGGCTTTCGGTCTAACCTTCTTGTTGCTGGGATATTAGTATGCTTGTAATTTAGCACATTAGTTATCACATTTGCTGTTGACACCGCAGCGTTATGCACAATTGTATATGTGCTTGTACCAGTTGTTACTATACTGCGTATAGCTGTTGACACTGTGTAGACTTGTGTACATTCACTTGTGTTTTCGACAGTTGTCACCACATATAGCTAGTGATACTATGCAGACTTGCAACTATGCAAGTGCATATTATTATGTGCTTTTTGTTGACACTGTTCAGGTTTGTGCATTTTTATGTGCTTATTACGTTGCTGTGTTTGCCTTGTATTCAGTGCAGTGCTTGTTCATTTTTGTTTGATACGCAAATTCAGAAGAATAAGACATATAAAAGACACAATAAAGAAAAACACATGGTAAAGATCACCATGCTCACTGCTCCATCAGTAGTTTAGTGTAGAGCCTCAAATTCCGACATAATTGCCACTACCATCAATTCGTGAGATGCGAGACAACATCAGATGAGCATCAATTGACCAGTTTATGGAACTGGTGTTATCCAAAAGACTTCAGGATTTCAGAGAAGGGGAGGAGTTCCCACAGTGATTGCTTCACAATCTCTCATTGCCACTTTTAGGGAAATTATGTGATGACAGTAACTGGAGATGACCTGTTGCTATAGCAACAACTCTGCAGCCCAATCTAGTTAACTCAGCAGTCCATGTATGAAGAACAGTGCCCAGTGAAAATGAGAATGAAAAAGAATAAATATTGCTTGTTTATGTATTTATGTTTGGCATGAGATATACATGAGATTTGTAAAGGGAGAAAAAAAGTTAGGCAAAAAAATAATAACAATAATAATACAAAATTTGGTATCGGACCAAGCAGTGTCACAAGAAAAAAGGCTGTGGGGTCAGTATCAGTAGGAATCCCTCCAAAATGACACGCTGTCAGCCAAAAGTGCAGCAGAGACAACATGTAGCATCAGCAAAAGCGTCAGTCTAACTTGACCCTTCCTAAATCCCTAATATTGTGGAAAGGTTGTGGTTGATCTTCTCAGAGCAGAACAGAGATTAAACATAGACTTTGAATGCTGATTGGATGAAGTTTTGCTTGAAAACAAATTACTTTAAATACATAAATACAGACTCACTCTATTCTCCTATTTGATATTGTTCAGTGTGCCTTGACACAATCTGTATTGTTAAAAGCACTATATAGATAAAAGAGATTTGATTTATTTGATTTGATTTGATTTGACATAAGGATAAGTACAGACTTCACATACTGATAGAAAGTTGAAATAAAATGAAAATAAATAGCCAGGTCTGCTCCATAAGAGAAATGATTCTGTTTTTAGTTTTCACTTTTTTTATTTATTTCTTTTTTGTAAAAGGTTAAAGCCATTTAAAGCTTGAATGTACAATGCTTCCAACATCAACCAGTTTTTAAAAAAAGAAGTAACAAATTGTGGTTACACTCTCTATGAAGCCTGTATTTATAACACATTATAAGGTCATTTTATGGCTTTATAATAATAACATTATAATATGTTGTATCATCTCATGAATATTCATAAGAACAATTGCATTTACATATTTGCAATTATAATATTCAAGAATAAAATTATTTACAACACCCAATGAACACCATATTAAATAAACTTCATTTATAATGGACAATATCATATCTTGACATTGTTTGTTTAAGTATAAAGCTCATTGCTTAAGCATCATGCGTTTCCTGTGAGGCTAATATTGAGGCTAATGTGAGCTAGCTAATACTTTCAACTGAAAAAAATGCAATGTTTATTATTTAAAGCTAAGAGTATTAGTAGACTTAGGTAGGATGTTTACATACTTGTAAAGTAACCTATACTCAGTATGTCTGTTGAGGAAGCATAAAAATAATGTTGTTAGCATATATTTAGCAACACACTTCTAATAGTCTAATGAAGACTAGTTGACATGTATGTTTGACAAAAATAGTATTGTCATTATTATTGGTATTTGTCAGCTTTAAGTAAAGAAACGTCAGTAAAATGGCAAGAAATGAGAAGTATAAGGCGACATCGCATCCCCCTGCTCTGATGGAATTAGCCAATCACAGCATGGAAATGGAGAAGCGCCAGATTGCAATCTCCTCCTCATTGGAAAGAGATAAAGGTACCTTAGTACTGAGTACTGCCATGGACAAGACGTTAACAGAATACCAGTTCTGAGTCTCCGGCGTGTCCAGGGAGACACTAACAGAGCAATCAACGAAAGAGTCTCTGGCCTGCATGGTAGCAGATGAAACAGCAACAACTGTTCTGAGTCTGAGCCCTGTCACAGGGAATGCAGCAACAGCAACAACCGTTCTGAGTCTCTGGCATGTCCAGAAAGACAGATGCAGCACGTCCTGAGTCTCCATCCTAGAGAGACAAAGCGGATCGACCAAATTCTGAGTCTCTAGCCCAGAGAGGCACAAGACATACAGACATTTGCAACAAGGTTAAGCTCTGGCAAGGAAACCTTCTCTCCAAGGCACCTTTGCTTGCGCAAGGACCTTCTGCACCTGCTCCAGGGCCACATATGCGTATTCCAGATCTTTTGTACCTTTATTTCTGAGAGTGTAGAGTCAGATTAAACACAATGCTAGACTAAAATTGAAACAGAATCCAGAATACAGAATCAAGAAAGTTATACGTTTTAAACTAATAATGCACAACTTTGCATTTAAGGCAGCAACTTGCCAGAAAGTCAGGAGGAGTGCATTAGAGGTTCTCTTTGAAGAGGATGACAAGGCTCTGCAGGGGAATATGATTCCAGTGCTACTGGCTTGTCATTTTGTTTCGAGATTTGACAGAGAACATAACCTACAGAGAAATGCCCTTAATTCCCACATCTGAAGACCCTACTCTGTAGTTTTTGGAGAAGAATGACACTTTATTCATTCTTTTCTACCTGTCCTCATCTAACAATTGTGCTCAAGCATTCTCTTCCCCTCATGAAAGGTTTCACATTCTCTCAGGAAAAGCAGATATGTTGATTTTTCCTTCAACATTTCCTTCAACATTTTAAGAATAATGTATTGACGCTGATATGCTGTTCTGTTGAAGTAAAGTAGCAAATAACTCTCTTTTTTAATGCATTTAATGCATTGTGTAATGCATTTAAAATGTTTGACACAATTTAGTTGAATAGTCACTGGATAAAAACATCTGCTAAACATACAAGGTTAATGCAAACTGATTAGATAATAATGCCAATATACTGTATGTCAAAGATGAGCTACTATGGGAGGAACTGGGCCGTGATGTCCTTAAGAAGTGTCCAACCAGTGTGAATAATCTTTGGGTAAATCTTTCAGGAGGCGTGGAGTAATATATAAATTTTTGAATAAACTGACAGCTCGGATGCCCAGATTATGTAGAGCTGTAATAGCCGCTAATGGTGGATATTTTGATAAATCGAAAATTTAAGTACTTTCAATGTATAAACTTTTTATGTAATAAAATATGTTTTCTTAGTTTGTGTTGTCCCTTATTAGTGCACAATTATCCCAAATTAAAAAGGATTCATGCCAATATTGTCCAAAACCCCACTTTTTTTAGAGCCTTTCCAAACTTTTGGAGGGCAGTATATATATAACAAAGGCGTCTGAACAAACAGAACCATATGCAGGTTTTATTTCAAGAGCAAGGTCGAGGGTACAGGCGGGGTCGAGAGGACAACAAACAGATGTGGTGCAGGCAAAAACACAAGAACAGTCCAGAGAGAGCGTGAGGGTCGATCGAGCAGCGAACAGAATCCAGAAGGGGCAAAACAGAGCAAAAATCCACAGACAAAGCAGAGGTTGGTACACAGGAAACACGACTTGGAAAACAAGACTAGACTAAGACAGGGATATGCTTTGTAAGGGGGCAAAACTCAATACTCGGCCACTGACAAGAAACACAGGGCTTATAAAGGGAAGACAACGTGTTAACAATGGGGAGGAGCCAATGAATTGCCATGGTAACAAACAATTCAATTCAATTCAATTCAAATTTATTTGTATAGCGCTTTTCATGATACATATCATTGCAAAGCAGCTTTA
>JAUMHE010000080.1:1100126-1113845 GCA_032359235.1 Enteromius mattozi
AAAAACCATATCTCTTTTTATTCATTTAAGGGTCATTGTAGCTGATGATTATAATAATAATAATGATAGTTTAATACCATATACCTCAAAACCGCGAAACCGTGATATTTTCTGAGACGATTATCATACCGTGAAAATCTCATACCGTTACAACCCTATTGCACACAAGGAGTTTCTATTTATTTATTTATTTTAACGATGAGCTTGACAGTATAAATCTTTCTTGCTAAAACAGCACGGACAGCATGGACACTATTTATTGATAGCTGAGAAAGGACAGCAATTGATAAGAGCTTGAGGGGGAACTGGATGGGGAAATGGCCCAAGGCAGACTCAAAATTGCATTTTCTACGTGAGCACCATGTATGATGCATCTGCAGTTTTTGCATGTTTTCGTTTTTCCAGTCATAGGAGAAAGGGTCCCACTTTATATCATGTGGCCTTAACTGCTATGTACTCGCATTTAAATTATTAATTTGATACAATGCACTATTGTGTACATACATGTTTTTACATTGCCCTTGTATTTTTAAAAATACCTATATGTAATTAATTTCTGTAATTACATGTATAATCACACTGTTGACCCATCCCTTACACCTAAACCCACCCTTAAACCTACCTATACCACCAAACCTGTCCCTAACCTTACCTGTATCCCACCTCAATAGCAGCAGAAGTGTTTGGCATACAACATGAACACAATATGTACACTGTGCTCATTTTTTTGATGTAAATATGTAGTAGTTAAGGCCACCAAATATAAAATGTGACCGGAGGACGTATTGATTTATGTTAAATTGCTGTGTTCAAAAGCCAATGTCTCCCTGCAGAGCTCTTTCTTTAAACCATTACAGAGAGTCCTTGAATCTGTCAAGATTCACCTTATTGATTCTCTTCTGACTGTGTGAAGTGTGGCCATCCACATTTATTTTACTTCCTGAGCATCTTCTCTTGAACAATATTTACTTTTAGATCAACAGGATCATTATTGGTGCTGGTTACACATTATTTTAAGTCTTTGTTACAGTTTAATTACAACCTAAGTACAGAGTAATATTTGTGACCTTGTACACAAGACACAAGGGTCTTTTTTTTGAGAGAGAGAGATTTGTACATTTGTTAGGATATGACAACAGAGATATTTGGCTGAGATAGCCTACAACTATTTGAAAATCTGGAACCTAAGGGTAAATCTGGAACCTAACCTAAAAACTAAATATGCATTAGCAATGTTCCATCAACCATAATCTCCCAATTTTGAAGCTATATGTTAAGTAGCAGTCATTAGGATGATGATACACTGGGCAACTATTTGAGAAATTTTGCCATGAAACCTTTTTTGAGCAATCTTTCTTGGGCACTTTCCTGCTGAGAATGGTAACAAATTTTTATCTGGAAACTTTAAAATGGTCATGTGCCCTGTGTGCCACCTGGTTTCCCTTTGACATCAAGTATTAACCAAAGTTGGCTGGCAACATTGCTCAAAAAATTGCCCTGTGTATCATCAGCCTTAGAGTATTAGTCTCTTAATCAAATCCTCTAGACTTAAAGTACAGACCTGAGTTTGAGACCACATACTACAGTTGCTCTTTTTCATTGTTTAAGTATACTGTGCTCATCATGTGAGAACTGGCCTGTGCTTTGATCAGCTGAAGGTAAAGCTACAGAAGTAATGTTCTCTGGAGATGTCTCACAGCTGTTGGTAGTGGCATTTGCATTAACAAGGAAGTGGAATATAATATTAATAGCAGAGCACAGAATACCCAGATTTTTACTGTATTATTTCAAAATGTAACAGTGTACAATGTGCTGTTAGCAATAACTTTTTTCACTTCTTTCTTTCTTTGTTTTTAGCTGTCAAAATTAAAAAAAATTTTACATAGCAGTCATCATCATATGTTTCCAAGACGATAACTGGCCGCCTCCCAAAAGGAGATTATGTCACAACAGATGTAGTCAACAGTTTTTATTGTAAAATGTTTCACCTACATTGTTTTAAACTAGAAAGCGCTGAACGAAGAAACACATCACTCATCATGTGAGAACTGACATGTGCTTTGATCAACTGAACGTAAAGCTGCAGAAATAATGATCTCTAAAGAAGTCTAACGGCTGTTGGTGGTGGGGTTTGCATTAGCAAGGAAAGGGAATTTAATATTTAGCATGCTCTGAATGTGTGCTGCTAGCTGACGTACAGATAAATCGGAGAGAGATGGACAGAGTGGGGTGCGAAATGAGATTTGTGTGTCAGATTTCACCCAAGGCGCACACTGCTCTGCGCAACCGTACCTGTCACTTTGCTTTGATGTCAGTTCTTTAAAGCCAAAACACAAGTCATTACCATACTCTCTCTCTCTCTTTCTCACGCTCTTTCATTTCTTTATCTGCCTGACTGCTTCTCTCCTCTCTCTTTCCCCGTATTCTCTTACTGGATTCAATGTAGGGTAAAGTTTGATGTTATATCTTGAGAAAAGAATCAGCTGTGGCACAATGCATTCATATCATGTACCCTCTGTGCCCTGAACCATAGTTTAAACCACAAACACACACACGTGGGCTCTGATTTATTTATATCTATGGAAATCTACTATAGAGGATTAAATGCAGGCAGCTCATGAGAATTTAAGGGTTATTTGTGTGTGCAGGAATTGTAATAACCACATGAATGCACTGATGTAAATATATTGGTTAGATCATCTGTAACACACAAGGTGTGTGTTTGGTGGACTGATGACACACAGACACACACTTGATGTCTCTCCCAGCTGTCAGACAATGTCTTTGCCACCTTGGCATTTTGTCAGCACAAGTGAACCAGGAGTCCATGTAACAACACATATAAACACTGTTTAAATCGGCAGACATGCTTTATGAATGATTAGTATGTCAGCACTCCATTGATTGATTTGTGAGATCATAAAATCCATTACTGAAAGGTCCTGAGAATATGGATCTTTGCTAGACTTTTGCTTGGAAATGTTTGATCAAATGTTTAGTGCAATTCCCCAACCCCGCTTCTGCCAAATACAAGACAAAACTATTAGCTAAGTCCACAAAAAATTTTTTTTTCCAAAGTCAATGGACCACCTGTCACTTTCCTTTCTGAATCAGAGTATTACAGTACATGCATGTGTTTTGGACATTGTTAAGCTGTATCATCCGTCTCTGTTTTCCTTTGCCTCTTTATGACTTAAAAATTATATCTAAAATTAGAAATTGTATTTAAGATTAAAGAAAAAAACAAGTAATAAAATAAACGTTTATTATATAATTTCAGAACATGAAGTAAATGTGGCGAAAGCTTTCTTTAGCGCTGCTTTGCTATAAGGATGGGGCTCTGATGGGATTTGGTTGATCGCTGAAGGCGTAGCTTAAAATAACAGCATGAGCTTTTCTCATGCCATGCTTACCAACAGCTGAAGTTAGTCCTGCGCTGAGGGTCCATCTCAATCCTTTAGATCTCACATGTATAGAAGGGCCAGCATTTGGAATGAGAGGCTGTAGTTTGTTTAGACACGTGTCCTCTGAACTGCAGCATGTGGCTGATACTTATCGGCCCTGGGCATAGGCGGAATAGGCAAATGCTAAGGGCGCTGCCGATCCCTAGGGGCGCCAAAACGAGTGAAGTTTTTATTTTTTTTAACAATTTATTTTTTAATTAAAAAGAGAGAGATTGTCCCACAAAAAAAAAAAAAAACTATTTCATTGCTCTCCCAACTCCACGCATGATCTATCTTTTCTTGTGCAGCCACTTGCACATGCATCAATTACCTGATAGTGACAATTTATCAGTGAACATCTACCATAATGTCAAAAAGACATATTGTATTGATATATGTTACAAATGTAATGGCCATTGTTAGTTCAAGTTCAACCTGTCCTCCAACTAATACACCCGTATAGGTCATTTGTACAAATATGTTGACATAGTTCAGGGTTAATGTTGCTCAGTTTGTAGAGCGATGCGTTAGAAAATAAGACAGGATCATCCAATCATGGGTTTGAATCCAGAGAACACATGTACTCATAAAACCCTTTGAGTCGTGTTTTTACATAATTTTTGTAACGGATAGGTTTAGGGGTGGGGGTTGTGTGATCGTACAAATTAACTGGTGTGTTTCCAATAAAAATATAAAAAAACAAGACAAAGCTATGCAGTGTCTGTGTGAATGTTTGAAGACAATGATTATTAGTGGAATGGGCTGTAAGGTAAGGAACATCAGGTAAAATCTCGCCTAGGGCAGCAAATTGGCCAGAGCCGGCCCAGCTTATCACCAGCTAAGCAACTAAAGATGAATTGCTAAGATCCTAAATAAAGGGTGCTAATAGCTTAAGCAGTTCAAATTCTGTCCAATTATTCACTAAGAATTATTGCTTTTTGTAATAAATGTACCCAATTTTAGCCACTCCCACTAAATTTGAGCTATGTTTCGATCCCAATGACAGCAAAATACCTCTGGAAAACACTAGAAACTGCAGAAGTTCATGTGTCCACTATCAAAAAACTAAAAAACTTGGAACTTGGAAAAAACTTGTTGATTGTTCCTGAAAGGACAACAAGTAGGTAAAATGTCATAAGAATTATGTTCCACAAACATTTAATGGGAATTTTTGTTTTGCAAAGTTGAACAGTGTTTTGTTAAGATGAAAAAGAGCACTGCACACCCACAAAACCCGATTTGTAAATCATGGTAGAGGATCATAAGTTTTAATGCTACTTTGCTGCCTCAGGGTCTGAACACTTTGCAATCACTGACACCCATAAATTATGAACTGTATCAAGTCATTATTCAGGAGAATTGTCAGGGCAGCAGTTCATGACTTCAAGATTAAAAGTGATACCAACAAAAGATGGCTAAAAAAGAAATGGTTTGTTAATGTTGTTGCTGCTGCAGAGCAATCTATACACAAATATACTACAAACAGCACACATTGAATTACCTGTACCAGATATATACAATCAATCAGTCAATCAATCACCTTTATTTATATAGCTCTTTTAACAATACAGATGTGTCTAAGCACTTAACAGTATCAGATTGGGGAATAGAGTGTCAGTAATGTATAATGACACTCAATTTCATTACTGAATGGAGATACATCATTGTCTAGATCGGCTCATTTTAAATGGGATCTTTGTAATCAAGTCGATTTATTGATTCAGTTGATAATCACTAGATATTAAGAGTCTCCAACTAAGCAAGCCAGAGGCAACAGCGGCAAGGAACCAATACTCCATATGCAAAAAAAAAATTGAGAAAAGAAAACCTTGGGAGAAACCAAGCTCAGTTGGGGGGCCAGTTCACCTCTGGCCAGATGAAACCAGCACTTAATTTCCAGTTCAATTTCGAATGCGGCTGTGACAGATTTTGCTAAGGACTTATTGTGTGTGTGAGTGTGGGGCTCATCTAGGTGTTCTGGTCTCCACTAACGATCAGGGCTGTAGACATCATCTCTTGATGCTGATTCACCTTCTGATCTGGATACGGACTGAGAAACAGAATAAAAGTGAAACACTAATATTAGCGTAGATGCCATTCTTTTTACAATGTAACGAGAGTGTTCCTGGTTCCGGCTGATCTAATTAGTTTCTGATAATAACAGAAACAAACTATTTAAATGTTGTGCAACAGAAACAGTGCTATAGTGCTATTAAAAACAGTAGCATTCATAAGACTGAAATATATCAGGACTGTTTTAGTAGACTTATAAAGTTACACACTGTATTTAGTTTCAAACCTGGGGCCTCATTTATAAAATGTTGCACAGAAACCATCCTAGATTTGATCGTACGATCATTTCTCTGATATGCTTACGTGTGATTTATAGAATGAACATACGAACAGAAATTGTGCTTACACACTCTTTCAGATGTGAAATCTATGAATCTCTAATTATCTTGCAGCTTATATTTTCAAAAACCTGCAATACTATGAATATTACGTAAATAAAGAGTGTGTGCATCTGCTCAGACCCTGACATGACGCTAAGCACTTTTCCACGTCAAAGACCATTTTTATAAATATGAGTGTGGTGTGGATTTAAGCATACGCACTCTACGAGTATACATCTGAGTATACACACGTTTTATAAATGAGGCCCCTGGTCTCATAAAAATATGTACCTCTGTGTACTTTTTGTCCAACACTGTTTTTACGTGCCTTACTGCATGTTTCGCTGCAGTTTCAAAGAGAAATGGCATATTTTTATTACATTGATATAGGTATGTATTGCGGCTTTTTGCACAAGAAAAGATCTTCAGGTCTCTGTTGTGTCACAGTAACAGCTTGATGCGCAGTGTGAATTATGACAAAACATGCTTTTCAGTTTGTGAGTTTGATCATTTACTATAGTTGCCATTTCTGAAATTACTTTTAGGATTGGTAAATCATTTTGTGGCCGTAAATTTATCTATTATCTCTGGGACTAACAAATTTAGTAAGAAAAAACTATTTTGTTCCTGCAATCAATTTAGCAAAGTTAAGAGCAAAATCCTTTATCTTTGGTATATCAGAGTTAATAGAATTAAGCATATGCATTGACTGCAGATCAGAGGGGTTATGCAACATGTCTGTATAGCAACCTGATCTCACAGAATTCCATGCAATGACCATGGTCTCTTAACTTATAATTCCATGTTAGTATCAAAGAATCGTCAAAAATTCTGTGATGGGCTCACGGAAAAGATTACAATGCAAGATTACAATCACCCGTGATCCATGCACGGATAAATGTATTCAAATATTGGGTAATGATATTGCCATTATTGCATATGTATTGGGGTGTGATTTTTCACTGTAAACAGTCACAACTGTTTTATTTATTTTACTTTAGTTGTAAAATACCAACACCTGCCCCTAAACCTACCATCCGTTAATAAAACACAAGATAAACCAGCAGATACAACTACCAACATTATTTATTAAAAAGGATTAATATTCCAATTCTTCCGAGGCAAAAGGATTGATTTGTGAGAGAACGCGGTCACCATCTCTCCGAGACACGAGAGTGTCTTTTTGAATGAGATGTGAGCACGTTAACGGAGCGGGATAATTTCAGCAATTGACACCTTGTATTTTACACTCTTCTTCGCATAAAGACATCGTACGAGTTCAGAAGGACTTGAAATGCAACACAACTTGATTGCAATGCTTTTTTTACTGCTTATGGTCAGTTTTTGCAATAAATACCTGTGACTGCGCTTATTATTGTCAGTGTGTGTTTTATATTGTTCAGAAGTGGGTAGGTTTAGGGTAAAGGTGGGGCTAGGTGCTACAATGAAAGTATAAATTTATATAAAATGAATCCGTTTATCCGTGAGTGGATCATGGCTGATGCCTGTCACTAACTTACACTGGTATCTCTTCCGTGAGCCCATCACAGAATTTACGGCCATTCCGTGACACTAACACAGAATTTTGAGTTAAGAGTCTGTGGTCATTACACGGAATTCTGTGAGATCAGGTTGCTGTAGAGAGTGTCTGTCAGCAGTGTCTGTTCAGTATACATCTCACTTTTGGGATATATACATGTGTGTTCTTTAACATATTATACACATTTTGCAGATGCAAACAATGACGTCATTTCTAACTAAGGTGTCACTTTAGATTAGGGATCAGTTTTCACTATTAACTAGTTGCATATTAGTATGCATATAGGCTGATTATTAATACTTATAAAGCACAATTTCCAATTTTAGGTCCCTTAATCCTACCTCATACCTCTAAACTTAAACAATTTACGGACTATTAGAAAGCTGGAAATTCTAATTTAAAATTACATTAAAAAGGTTAATAGTGAGTATGTTACTCTAACATCATACACACTAGATGAATTGCCAAGGGAGTATGCTGTCATGTGAATGTGACAGAATGCATTGGAAAGCAGCTGAGCTTACGCAAAGGTGTATTTCCACTCAGAAATGTTTGGGGGATGGAGACCTTTTCATGCACAATGAAAACCCTTTAGCATATTCAAAAGTGGATTACAGAGAGAGAAGGTTATTTTGGTTGTGATAAAACTTCATTATGAGCCACCAGTGGTACTAACACTATTTGTACATAATGCACAAAAGCAAAAGCAATAAAAAGACTCTGAGGAGCAACAGTCATGCATCAGCTGTTAGTGAAACAGCTCTAGCCCCAAGAGCATTTCAATTAATTCTTAACACTCTGCTTTATTTTACCCTGATGCACATTTCATGAATCATATTCTTGCTACAAAACAGAAAGTTTATGTTACTCTCCAATAACCTTGATATGGTCAAAACTTGTTTAGTGGTCACAGAGCCCATTTAGAAAGTTTTCTGTTTAACAGGCGGGTGTTTCTTCTCCACCTTGTGTCGGCTGATAGCTTTTCTTGATTTCAGTTGCTCTGAAACTCTGGTGGAACTCTGGTTTGATGTTTGATCATTATGTATTTTTTCAACAGATTGGCTCATTATAAAGACAGAGCCCTAGGTCTGGTGCTGAGCGGCTGTTTCCCGCTGAAGTTAATTAAGAGTAGATATCTCACTCCGCTAATTAAACTTCACCACAGCTTAGCAGCTGGTAAGCCCTTCCAAACAACCAAAAGACCAGGGAACCCCTGATGTCAGTGGAGAATTATTTCCCTGTCGCCAGGGTTGGTTTTGAATATGAATATGTGCGATGGCCCGGCTGAAGGTTTGATACATGCTGTGTGCTAGATGTGTATCTGGGAGATTATTATGTAAATAATCATGAGAGGAAGATGATGTGCTTTTGTGGTCTACTTTGGTCTGACTTCTAAAGAAAGAGAGAGATGAAACTTTGCTGATACATAATGAGAAAGAGATAAAATCAGGGGGAGGTAATATGAGCAACTTTTTGTTGATCATATTAGAAGAGTAAGAAGATTTCATGCAGTGTATAACCAAACACAAGAACGCAGGAGACTGACAAAACTGAAAAGTTAGTAAATAAAAGCTAAATTCTACAGGAAAAGAGATGTGAGGCATTTTACATTTTTTGTGTTTTGTCTGTGTAAGCAGATGAAAAAAAAACTGTACAAACCATGTTACAGTTACAAACAACAAACCAAATACAAACCATGACCCAAATACACTTAGATAAACTTAATTATACGCATGGTTTATATTTTAGCGATATAGGGAAGGGTTTCCCATGTCATACCCACACTAGAGAAGAGTAGCACTGGCTGAGGGTTGCACTGAAGTTTGTTGGAAAAGGAAAAAGGAAAAAATGGCCATGGATTAACATCCTGAATATCACTGACTGTAAAATCTATTTTAGAAATTTAATTTGGTAACACTTTAATATAGGGATCAATTCTCACTATTAACTAGTTGATTATTGCCTTGACTGTTAGCTGTTTATTAGTGCTTATAAAGCACATATGACCATATTCTAATCCCACACATTACCTAAACTTAATAACTACCTTACTATTAAAAAGCAGCAGTTTATCGTGTTTTTTTATGGTTTGTTAAAGTGTGACCTTATTAATCCATATTCATCCATCCGCTCTATGTAGATATCCTGTAGCATTCTGTGAACCAGTACCACAAGAATCAATCTTGCTTTAGGTCTATGTTGCGGTCATTTAACTTTCCACACCACATTTTCAAATATAATATCGCCCCCTGGACAGCACGCCAAACACGCTAAATCATTTACGAGGAAGTGCGAACTCGTGAAATTACAAAAATAATAATTGGAAATGTAAACTGATATTTCCCACTGACACGCTACCGCAAAAGATAGAAATAACCCACTTCAAACCATTTTTTTGTTGGTGAAAATACTAGTGGCCCTAAGACTTTTGCACAGTACTGTACATATAAATACACACACACATACACACAGTAAATATTTTGAAAATATTTACATGCATATATATTCATATGATTATATTCTTATATTTTAGATATAATAATATTTAATATTTAATCAGAAGATATTTTTCTTAAATATATACATGCATGTTTTTATCTTTATATATGCATAATAAATATACACAGCACACACATGTATAATATGTACACTAAAAACCTTTTGATGTGATTAATTGTGATTAATCATTTGACAGCACTAATATAAACTTATTATAAAAACGCCATACCTGAGTATTTCAGATTTCACACAAACCTTGATAATCATTTACAACAACTAAATATATGAAGAGCATGTCAGTATACTGTTTAAACTCATGATTATAATGGTCATTTTTTTTTCAGTTTTCTCATTAGGGATTAAAAGCTTGCTGCTTGTGCTCTCATTTTATTAAAACTGTTATCACAGCAATGTATTCAAAGTCTTACCTCTGTCACAATGCTTCTTCTGTAAGGCTTTTGCCATCTTATAATAGCAGACAGTCTTTTCAACTCTAAAGCTAACAAGGGATCAGAGGTCCTCGCTGGGTAATTTATCATCCTGCGCTCATGAGGTAAGGAAGCAGATTGATTCTCTGTGTCTAGTTAAGCAGTCCTTAAATGCCACTCCAGCAGCTTCTTGAAGACAGAAGCAATACATTCATTACAAAACTCATTCATTATTTTATCATTCAAACTGTTATGCTGATAATACAATTTGCTATTAAATATTTACACGTAAAACTTTGTTATTTGCATCCTATGATGTGGACTCACATTGTGTTACATTCCAGGATGATGAACATACAGTGTTATACAGTGCTTCTGCTTCATAACAGAGCTTGACTTCTTGCTTCCACTGAGTATTTCCTTTTACAGTAAACTAATTTTAAATTGGTATTTTATGAGACAAACATTTCATCATTATGAAGTCTAATTTACCTGAGAATAAAGGTCACATTTATACCCAAAATTGTAATTAATCTGCGCAGAGTTGAATCCAAAGTGTCAATATGTTCAATATCTGTTGAGATGGGCTACAATGTGATGTTTGTGTGCCTTTTATTGCATGTGAAGCTGAAATCCAGCCTAACAAACTCTTTTTTTTTTAACCCAAGCAATGGGTGGGTAGTTTTAAGTTGCTTCATAAAAATTTACATAGCAAAGAAAAAAAAAAAGAAAAAAAGCTGTGGATAAATAGATTAATATTGCATTTTTAGATTGGTTTATGCTGACTTCAGCGCTAGATCACAGCTCAGTACTTACACCCACACTTCTGCTACACAGCAGCGTACTGTAACCTCTTTATATGGGTTTGCATCTCAGGCACAGGACAGCCATTGAGTTTGAATGCAGTCTTTACTCTGTGCATGATTCAGTTACAAAAAAATATATATATTTTCACTATATAGAAAATATACTATAGTTCACTCTGTTTAAATTGACCAGTTGTTCTTAAGGGTGGCTACAATCAATCAATCAATCAATCAATCAAAAGAAAACAAATAAATAAATTGAGGCACTGCATTTTTTTTTATTGTTTCATTCATTATAGCCCTAACGAGACAGTTGAACACAGTTTTTATTTGCTGATGATTTGCTTGCAGTCAGCAGGAGTTTGGGACTAATCTGCCCTCAGCAGCTTTAGCAGCGTGTCAAACAGACACAGAGTGGAGAGCTCAAGAACCTGCTTTTGGCAGAGCTGACAAGGAAATCTCTCTCTGACCCCCTCTGTCTCTTTCATCCACACACACACATACACACACAATGTCAAGAGGATTCTTCTAGAAGCCAGCAAATCCAGATCAAGAGCTACACTAAATGTTTGATATAGCAGATGGGCCTTCTAATTTATTATTATTTGTTTAATTGTTATTATTTTATATATACAGTCATGGCCAAAAGTATTGGCAGTGACATAAAATTTGTGTTTTGCAAAATGTGCAGCTTAAGCTGTTGTGGTGTTCATTCACATTGTTTCTAGATTATGTCACTGCCAAAACTTATAGAAAGAACGTGAACAAACACCACAACAGCTTAAGTAATACATTATATGTTTAAAGAAAACATTTCCATCAATCTAATTGAGTAATTGTCCACTCTCTGAAAATCTTATTTACATGATTTAAACTTTAAGTTTAAATATTAGTGCTTCAACTAGAGGAACATACAGATTAAACCTATATTCTAGCATTTTGCGTTTCAGCCTCTTTCTAAGGGTTACAGCAGCAAATATCAGTCAGCCCAAGCATTTGTTGAAGGATAAATGTCACAAATTTTGTAAAGTTTGCACATATGAAGCTACAAAAGTACAACTTTAACAGTATGATGCAACTTTTGATTCTTCATAAATTCTCTTTTTGGACTGGAAAAATAAGATATGAAATGCAAAAGACTCTATTAAGAAATTTTGATTCCAAATTATTCTTTTTCGATTTTTCAATGAATTGACATCACCCAGGGCAATTTTTATTTTTTTTTCACCCTAGGCAGTTTTTTCTCTAGTGATCTGGTGATTTATTCATGTGCTCTGATGTTAGCCCATGGCATACAGCAGCAGATCCACAGAACAAAGAGCAAAACAAACACTGGTCTGGCAGAGCTCCAGCACTTTGTACGCTGAGAGACATGCTCGACTCCATGTAAGACAGTCATCTGCTGAGGTGGCGGCTGACAGGAATAGATAACTGGCATTTGCCCCAGAGTGCACCAGTGCTCAGATCCTGCTTGGATGTCGAGTTTCATCACACATCAAACGTCCCTCCTCTGCTGCCATTCATCTTTGACCGATCAGTGAGTGTCAGTCTGGTCTGCTGTTCTTTGTATCTCCTTCCCGCAGTTGGCCTAGAAGAGATGATCCTTGTGGAAGCAGAGATGAATCAGGCTGTGTGTGAGGACACTGTCCAATTTAAAGCAGACTCAAGGGTTGTGTGATGGACATGAGATATGCACGCAGCTCTCTGAGAAATAAACATCCTGAATTGGACTCAGGATTAGAACGAGACATTTGACGTGTGTCCAAGGAGACTTTGATTTCCCTGACAGATAAAATGATAATAACGAGTAATGAGAGTGAAGTGCTTGAAAGGAACAAAAAAAGAAAATTGTCATAATTTGCTCACAATCTTGCTAATCTTATGATGTTCTTTCTGTCTTTCTTTTTCTCATCAAGAACAGAATGTGGATTTTGGGAAACTTAATTTTGGTAATTCATTCAGTCCACAAAATCAGGTTATCATTTAATCTCCCTCTTGTTGTTTTAAACACATGCACACATGCTTTATTTTTCTTCTCAGAATTAGTTTTGCAGAAGTGTCTTCCATACAATAAAATGCAAACCTATAAGCTGTTAAAATTGGGTGTCCATGCTACAATCAGCAGTGTGTGATTTGTTTTCGGGGGTTAGTCAGGTGTGTGTGCGCTAATGTTGTGTTTTCCTCTGTGTAAAATACTTTTACTTTGTAAATGAGTGACTAAATAAAGCCACAAGCAAGCATCTCTCGGGCTATGAGTTACATAAGTGAGCAGGGTCAGGGGTCTAGTAATCTAAATTCAGTGTTTAAACACACACAAACACAACTGCTAATATTCTGGGTTATCATTGTAATTGTAGTTGTATTCCAAATGGGTTACATACCATCATGGCCTGTGAGAGGAGAAAAAACAAAAGAACTAGTTTACTTAAATACCTCCTATAAGTTCTAATCCCTGGTTAAAATGGTCTTGATGTAGTCATCAAGGATTTGTTGATCTTGTCAATCAATCAATCAGTCACTTTTCTTTATATAATACTTTTAACAATACAGATTGTAGCAAAGCACTGAACATTATCAAATAGGAGAATAGAGTGATGGTAATGTATAATG
>JAUMHE010000080.1:1138741-1168732 GCA_032359235.1 Enteromius mattozi
GTTTAATAAGATCAAGGAAAGATTATGGGAGAGTGGTGTATGGATCAGCAGCCAAATCTGTACTTGCAAGGCTTGATAAAATACAGGCTAAAGCTGTGAGGTTATGCTTAGGCGCAGTAAAAACATCAGCAGTATGTGCGCTTCAGGTGGAATCGGGAGAAATGCCATTGAACATTCGACGTACACAACTGCTGGTAAATTATTGGATTAATCTGAAGGGACATAAAACAGTCATCCTACTAAGAGAGTGTCACAAACTTGTTGGGAAAAGGAAAGGGTACAAAAGAATAGTTTTGGGTGGGTAGGAGATGAGTCAGTTAGAGATTTGAAAAAGAGTTCTGTCCAACTGTGGTGTGGCCTGACTATCCAGTGTGGAAAATGGAAACCATGGAAGTTGATCTTAAATTGCATTAAATCAAATCAATATAATAATATATAATAATAATAATAATATAGACCTAGTAGATGAATATTATAGATATGTGGAAGACGAATATAGAGACTATTTTCAGATTTATACAGATGGATCAAAGGAACCTGAAACTGGAAGGACAGGGTCAGCAATTGTTAGGTAATCAAGGAAATGAAGACAGCAAACGAACATCAAATGATCTGAGTGTGTATACAGTCTAACTATATGCCATCATGACGGCATTAGAATGGATCAGAAAGGAGGAAAAAATAAGTAAAATCTTAACTGGAAGTGATTCATTGTCAGCGCTGTACAGTCTCAGATCAAAAGCCGTCAGGATCTGCTGTATGCAATATTGATAACATATATGAGAATAAAAGAAAAAGGTAAAGAGATTCAACTTATTTGGACTCCAGCTCATATTTTGGGAAATGAGAGGGTGGATAAGTTAGCCAAGCAACAACTAAAAAAGCATAAAGATGTCAAAGGCTGAAGGGAAAAGTATAGTTTGGAAAGAAGCCAACAGCAGTGGGATAGGGAAATCAAAGGGGGACATTTGAATGGCATTCAAAATAAAGTTGGAACTGAGAGGAACTGGGGAGGGACTAGAAGAGAGGAAACAGTGATGACGAGGTTAAGAATTGGGCACAGTAACCTGAATAGTACATTATACATTATAGGGAATCATCCTACTGGCTTTTGTGAGGTGTGTCAGACACTGAAACCATAGAAACATGTAAGTTATAAGTTGCAGAAGACATGAAGAACAAAGGAGGAAATGATGGAAGAATTAAGAAAAGATGGGATGGTTGGGGCAGAGATAAAAGATGTATTGAAAAGTGAGGAGATTGGGGAAAGTCAAGACAAATATTTGTAATTTCTTAGTTAATACTGGTTTGATGTGTAGAATATAAACTGTGTAGGAAATAATCTGGAAATAGAGCGGAGAATCATCAAAGGAGAATCAGTCAGAAGGCGGCGGTAGTGCGACGCTTACGGATGCAAGCCGCTGTTAAAATCCAAAGAAGAAGAAGAAGAAGAAAACAGGTTTTACGTCAGGACAGTCGAACGCTCATTGGCTCTCGCCTGCATTCGTCACAGATTGCTACATGCCGTGTTTCTGGTGAAGTGTATTCGAGTGATGCGCGCGTCTTCACGAGTTCCCTGAGAGAGGATTGGGAAGATGATTTGGATAATATTTCCAGCGATTAACAACATATTCTGCTCTGGACCTTACACAAACCCACTGTATTCCGCAGAGAGGACTGCGGCTGCAACACATAGTCATTTAACGTTAGGTTACTTTTGGTACTACTTTTGACATTTGTTTTGCAATAAAAGTTAAATAAGTGATTGTAATTACATGATCTGTCTGTCTTTTCTTACACTGTACAGAGATGAAAATTGTTATTTTCCTGCATATTTCGCTCAGTTGCATTTATATCCTTTTATATTAACGTTAGCTAAAAAAAAATGGTAGGTTTAGGTTTAGGGGTAACGTTAGGTTTAAAATCTCAATCGCTTATTGATAATATGATAGAAATGCATATTTTCTATAAAATGGGTAGGTTAAGGAGGGGTGGGTCTTTTATTTATATATATATATATATATATAAAGTGGACCTTTTTCAATGTTACACCCATTTTGTATTTAAATATGTGGTTCAAATACTTCATTTCGCTGACTTTTCATGCACTAATTTGTGCTGGATTAGCTAAATTAATAAACACGATTTTTAATGCATTAAAATTATTTTGTACAATGTTGTAAAATCGCTTATCAAGATCACTTACTACCTTCTTCAGTAAATGTTCTCAAAACCCAAAGCAGTGTGCTCATTTAAGAGCAATGAGAGGTTCTGTCATGTTCTTTAGCTTGATCTACGTGCAGTAAATGCACAGATCAATTATATCGACACATCCAGTATAGTTTGTTTATAATCAGCGGCATGCGTAGGATTTGTATGAAAACATCAGGGGCTAATGGACGTGTTTGGGGGCTCACTTCATGTTCAGGTAAAACTTAGTGAAATCGTCTTGCCCCAGCTGCCCTTATAGACGAGCCGAGCCTGGTCTCGTCACTTTTACCCGTAATAGCCCTATAACACACACTATGAAGCCCATTCATTTCAATGTCTTCACTTCACCGTCTCTGCGCGAGATTCGATTAGAATTTCCACCCTGTTAGTTATAATAGTTCATAGCTCACATTTAATTCTATAAGTTCCACAAAACTTTCTTTCAAATCACTATGCATAACTTAGGCTACAGCAAGGCTGATTTACTGATCATCTGTAATAATAAACCAGACAGTTTTAGAAACTTTAACTCCTCCAAACCAAACCTTTTAGGTATTGTTCCATTCTAAAATTGTTAAGGATGACATACAGAGTCATCATTTCCAGCATGAGTTTTTGTTTTATATTTATAATACTTGATAAGCAATGGCCTGTCACCCAAACAAAAGTGTTATTTCCCCTCGAATATCAGCACAACTGCAAATATTTTTATAAAATAGCTCAATTAACAGTTACTATTGTCAATTGCATTTTAGACACAATATCTACAATAATGTATGACAATGTCTGTATTGTTTTCTGAAAACGAACATTTCCAGCCACACACAACAAATTAGTTAAAAAGTCATGGTTAATGGACAGAATCAAACAGCCATTTGAAAGAATGACTCTTCTTCTTTGAGTATTGGCAAACCAGCTGTAATTATGCAGTGCTACCACCAACTGGACAGAAGTGTGAAGCGCTGAGAGAGAGAAATACCCAATTAAAATATTCATTCGGTAACACTTTATTTTGATGGTCACATTAGACATTCTATGTAACTTTGTAACTATATGTCCACTAGCAGTCATTAGAGTATTAGTAGACTGTCTGCTTAATATCTTCTTTATTTTGATGAGTTCACAACACACTACATACTGACTATCAGAAACTTTACAAGTATATGTCAATTTATTCTACTAACCCTAAACCTACCCTAACAGTCTACTCTGAGAGTTGGTAGACATGGAGTTGAGAATTAATGAGAATTAGTCGACATGTAGTTACAGAGTTACTTATAATTAGTAGAATGTCTAAAGTGGACTATCAAAATAAAATGTGGCCATTCATTCAAGTCCCTCCATCTCAACCAGTTGTCTGGTTCCTATATATTTTTGCTTGTCCTGGCTGTCACATTTATCCTTTACTTTCAAACATTTCTGTCCTCTTAACATGCCATGCAATGTAATATTACATGCTCACCTTTCTTAATCAGCTGAGCGTGTAATATTCTTAATCACAACAGGCTCACAGTCCTGTTTAATGTTTCCATTTCTGTGAGTAATGACTGATTGAAATCATGTCTAATTTAGAAATTAGTTATCAGTTCTTATCTTTTCTTTGTTAATTTCTAGTGCTGTCAAACAATTAATCACGATTAATCACATCCAAAAGAGAGGTTTTTGAGTACATAATATATGCGTTTTTATTATGTATAAATACACACACATGCATTGGTTTCAATGGTAAAGTTGTAATTGTATGTGTAGTGCATGGAACCCATTCTATTGTTTTGTTTTTGTTGCTGTTGCTGTTGTTGTTGTCTTCAGCAGGGAATTCCATCTGTTTCACTTTCTCAATCCACCGAAGAGCTGAAATAATATTTGTACTACTGTAGTGAACTTGTTATTTTCTTTATGCTTACATCTTGAATTTGGGAACATATATATAGCTGTAGCTGTTTGATCCTAAACACAATCCTTAGAATTCTCTTCAAATACATGTATTTCTGACATGAATTCTTGCTCTATATACTGCTGAACTTCTTTTAATACAAACATCTTGTTGTAATACAGCATTTTTATTTGCTTTCCTTTTAAAACGTAAGACACTTCTCATAAGGATAATGACTTGCTGCCACCTGCTGGCAGAGGTCTAAAGAGTCACAAAATCCAAAACAACTTGAAAAAAAGGCTGATTTTAACAGTATTTAAGTATTATTAATAGTAAATATAGGCTCAGTGATGCACTATACACATATAAAAAAGAGTTTATTTGTGAAGAGGGCAACCATGTTTATTTTCTAAAACCAAAATAAACATTCATAATAAATTCAGACTCATTAGTGACTCGTGTTTTGTCAGTTTGATTTCATCAAAGGGATTGTGGGTGATAGTTGGTCATAAAGCATACATCCCATGCATCCTTCAAACTCAGCTGAATGAAGGACGTGAAACGAAGGCTGCTTTCCAAGGATCCTTCTGATTGAGATGTTTGATGACATGGCAGCCGAGATAGGAAGCCTTCCCTTTGAGAAGCACCCGTAGCTAAAAAAAACTCTTGACAAATGTAGTGGAGTAAAGAGAACAGATTCAAAAATGTATGTTTGATCCTTGATACTAAGTAGAGCTATTCAAAAAGACACTCAAGTACAGTAACAAATTACATTTACTCAAATATTTACACCTCTGATTTAGACATTCTTGAAGACAGTTTTACAGGTCTGAAATGTCGCTGTTTTTTGCATTCATTTTACCACAGTCACACCTGAACACAGAGTAAGATATTTTATTACACATAACATCAAACTCAAACAGTATGTCACAATAAAATAAACAGGAATGTCTTATGAGAATCTGATTTCAACCTCTTATTTCAGTCTTTGCCATATTGTTACAGCTACACCAGATAATGTGTGTGTGTGTGTGTGTGTGTTGATAATAAAAAATAAATTCTTCAAACACAAGAGGATGTGGTGCTGGTCCTTCAGTCCTAATGTATTTCACAACACTTCATCATGTTATATTAATTGAGGGTCATTTTTTAGGATTATTGTCTGTTGATTAGTCTAGAAAAAGAGAGAGTGGATTAGATTTGAGCTATTCCCTGGATGTTAACAATGTATGGCTCTGGCTCTGAATTTAGTGTAAATCATGCTCTGCCCATCTGCCCGTCAAGGCCAGGAGTGCAGTTCCCTAGTCCTGAGAATCCGGCCAGGAGAGCCGTTCCAGTTCCCTGTGAATTATGTTGTCATACCCTGACAAACCTACCCTCCCCACCCAGCAAAGGGACTGTTTGATGACTGTTTTCTTTGCATTTAAATAAATGCACATTATTAGAAAAATGTACGATGGGGCGGCACCCTTTCAATAGGTACTATTATGTACCATTTTGGTTATTAATATTTGCATTTGAGGTTTTAATACACATCTTTTAGTAGTAAATAAGCAACCATCAGTTTATGCACATATCTCCTTATTCAATAAAAACATTATTTGCCCCAAATGACCTTAAGTTTTTCTGCACCATTTTAGCATTTATGCACATCTTGACATTTCCATCCAACATTTTTATGTGATATTCCAAAATTTGCATAAAAATAGGTGAAGAGAAACAACATGATTTTGAAGTGTCCAAATGTATTTATAGACGAATAGGTGGCAACCACAGTTAGCACAAACAAAAGATTTAGCCTAAATAACTTACACATACAGTATTAAATTCCAAAATAATTTCCTGCGATGGTTTTCAGTTAATCTAAATAAGTTTTATTACAGAGTGAAAACTCATTAAACTCGTTAAATATAAACTCGCTAAGTTGCTGCAAAGAAAATACAGACTACGTCTGCTACTGAACAGCGAAATTACTCAATATTACAACAATAATCTTTATAAACTAACGTTAGTTTAATGAGTTGTAGGTAACTCAAAAGCCATGTGCTTAACTTAACCGCTCTAAACAAAGAGATGTGTGTCATATCATGCAATTACCGATGATAAATTACAATAAATTGAGGGAGCAGCTTTGAGGTATTTATTTACATCGTTGTTCTTTGATTTGCATCTGCGGACTATGATTTTTGTATAAACATGTGCTCTGCGAGAATCAGACTTTCCTGCCCTCTCCTGACTCAGAGTTGACTCAGTAATAGTGAATCAGATTCGAAAAAATGGCGGGGGATTGTCTCTGTGCTCCGCTTCCTTCCTCTGCTTTCATTCAGAAAATAACTGTCCGCGGGCCAGCCCACCGTGTTTGTGTACGAATGGTAATGTGGAAGTGTGTGAGTCAAACTCTTGAGAAGCCCACCCAGAATCGGCGGAGATTAGCTCCGACTGCGACATAAAACACGGCAAACTCTACGAGACCGTATCTGTGGAGTCAAGCTTTACGAAACGATTGTGGAAAAGCGAAACTGCTGAAGGAATAGTTCACCAAAAAATGCCATTTCAACTGTTTACGCTCATGTACGACTTTCTTTTGCAGAGTGTTGTGTCTACACAGATTGGCTTTATTGACTGTGAAAATGTTATGAAATGTGGTCTATAAACTTGTGCAACAAAAGTAAAGTTTTCCGAAGCCACGATAGGAGAGGATAGCCTCTATGTGAGAGCAACATGTTTCATGATGTTTGTAGCTTACGACAAAAAAAAAAAAAACACTGAAAGGTATATTTAATAGTGCCTAATGTGTGGAATTTTCTGTAGCCTGTTGAATTGCACTGTTTTTTAGGTTTAAAATGACTAATACCTTTCCCATTTCATTCATTCATTTTTTTTACAGTGGCGAAAAATGCTTCCAGTGTGGTTTAAGTTGTCGACACTATGTGACACTAAACATTATGTCTTCAATCAATCTGTAGGGAAAAGTTACCTTTCAGAAACCAGCTTTTAGATTTCAGATGGGAAAACTAAAAAAAAAGAGACTCAAACTATGTTACATTAACTGTTTAACTTGCAATATCATCAACAATGTGTATGCCAATTTTTTTTAAACAGGCTACAAATATATACACAAATGTACATCTTTGCTAAACCACAGTAACTTCAGAAAAGAAAACATAAATGATACTGATTAATTACCAATATTTTTGACAAATATCTGAATTATTTCACAAACATTTCACTTCACTTCCTGTCCTCTATAATAGAAGGCAGAAGGGCAAATCTACACACAGCATTGAAATGTTTGGAATGAGCTTTTATAGCTTCAGAGTGTATACAAGCATTCAGAAATTTCCAAACATTTTACATTTTTTTTGTATTTAATTTTGTTTTCTCTGCTATTGTTTGAATTTGTTTTTATTACTCATCTACCTTTAACTTCTTTTGTGAAAGTCCAATAATAAAAGTGAAGTCCTATTGTTATTATTTATTATTTCAAGTGTTACCATATGGTGGTTTAAGGCGTAATGCAAGAGGGTGAATATTTGTGAATTGCTCATAGACTGTGGGTGTGGGTGTGTGAGGGGCGTGGGGGATGGAAGACACGGCAGGAAAAAGCAGGAAGTGCATGGAGAAAATAAGCGAGTAGTTAGAGTGCCAGAAGAGCACATGCTGAGCAGAAAAAATAGTACAGCTGCTCATTTATACTTCTTCCTCTGCGTATTGCTCGAGGTATATATGTGAACATGACAAATGCCTCAAAAAGAACAGCCTCAAACTAGTTTAATAGTTAGACAGGAAGCTGATGAATGTTTTATTGGTTTGTCATCCAACCCTCCCTCTTTAATTGACTAAATTCTTTCAGTTTCAAATTCCAGAACGACTCCTCTTTATTTAATACAGGGGGGATCATAATTTGATTAGAGCATACTCACTGACTCACAGTGACTCGTCTATAAACAGCAAGAATGGGTGAATTAGTCATGTTATTTGCATGCTATATAAGTGGCATGGTTTTGCATTTAAAAGATGTCTCAGTAGACCAAATGGCCCATTGTGAAAACACAGGTCAGTGAGGCTGTGCTAAATGGTGCCGTGCTTTTACTCCTATTTGCAACACAATATGCATATTGACCAAAGCAGGGTGTCGATAGCTGCAGAATTGCACCTTGCTTTGTGTTGTAAATGTAAAGCAACATTTGCCTACAGCTTTCAACAGGAAAAGACCAACCTTTCACAAGTCACAGTATTTTATCTCTTTAAATGCATGCATGACCAGAGTTATTTTTGATAGTGTACAAAAATATTAGATCAGTATAAACATATGTTGATGAGAACTGAATTTGCAACTTTCAGCAAAAGGTTACAATTCATTTGGTCATTTAAAGGGTTAGTTCACTCAAAAATGAAAATTCTGGCATTAATTACTCACCCTCGCATCGTTTCAAACCCGTAAGACCTTCGTTCATCTTCTGAACACAGATTAAGATGTTTTTGATGAAACCAGAGCCATCTGACCCTCCATAGACACATAGAACTAACCCTTTAAGGGTTGAAGGAGGAGATACGAAAATCAACATCCCAGGATATTCAGAGATGTGTTTGTGGAAGACATTAGAATGCATGTGCTGCTCATTTACCCGCTGCACTGATCTTAAATGTGTGGATGTCACTTTAAGTGCGTTATGTGAGTAATGTTGGTCTTTGGCTGGTTCTCACATCTGATCAATGAATTTCAATGACTTCCAATAGTTTGAGATGACTAAGAATTAAGGGTTGTTCACCCAGTTCTGACATCATTTATTCACCCCGATGTTGTTATGAATCCATATAGTTATGTTTCTTTGTTGTGTGGACACAAACCTTATACACTCTCAAAAAATATAGGTACGAAAGCTGATCTCACTTGGTTAACTGCTAGTTGGTCAAACTAGTTTTCAATAGTCTTAACATATCACTATGTTTATGCAGCTATTTCCAGATGTTCTTCTAAATACCTTCTTTTGTTTTGCATAGTAAGAAAATGCAGGTTACTAAATTATTACAGAATTTTACTTTAAAGCAACTGCACATACAAAAAGCAAATTCTAGTAAATTAAATATTGTAGGGAACTAAAAGATGATTCATTAAACCATTATGGTTTTATGAGTAATTTCTGAACTTGTTACATTGGCCGTTCATCCAAGCATTAAAATAGTTTAAATGCACTTCAGCTTATAATAGTGACTCTTGATTTTTAGATGCATAAAAATGTTTGTTGAAACGAAAAACGCATAACAATTACGACAAAATATAATACACGTTGCATTAAGGCATACATAAAAACTCATGGAAATTTTTGTTGTTGTTATACAAAACATTTTTTTAATTATTTTTTAACTGTATGTCTTCGAAATTATTATTATTTTTTAGCTCTAAAAGAGAAAAAATGTGTACATTTTGCGTGTGATTTTAAAATAGCGCTAAAATAAAGGGTCACCGACGCAGCTGATTGGCTGGTGACAATTCAAACGCACGTCCTCGTCGCTGTCTCCGCCCTCATCTGTTTCCGGTGTGGAAGTCCCAGTGAAATGCCCCTGAAACTCCCGAAGGCGATTGTTGTTTCATTCATTCACAGCTCGCAGACCGCGCGGCTTTACACGCTTTGGACGCCGTCCCGACCGCTCCTTTTAAAAGGGTATGTTTTAAATCGTTCTCGTTTATTTCGAGGCTAGCTTTAGTAATGTTTCATTTTCTGCACGAACAAAAACAAGAAAACGAAAAAAGGGAGTGATTTGTCTGTTTCGAGGCACATTTTGAACGGGATTAACAAACACTAAACAGATTGGCGGGCTCCCGTGGCGCGTTTTTCGATGTAACTCATTACTTAAGCAAAGTTATAGTAAGTTAACGCAGTCTACGCTTTTCTCTAAGAAACTTTTGTTTTTATATACAGCAAACATCGCAATTCTTGTAAAATTGTACTTTTGGGGTTCTGAAACAAAGGGCTAACGTTACAATGGTTTGTTTAAAACCGTTCAAACGTCGTTTTACACAAAGCAATAGTCTTAAGCTTCGTTTTGTTTGCTATTTCGGTTTTCTTACGTCGATTAATGCTCTTCGCAGTGTAAACAACAGAATCGTGTTTTCACGCGCTCGGGGATTTAAAAGGGCGCGAATCGCGCGCTGTGTTCGTGTTCCGGTTCGCACTGGAACCGCGGGGTATCCGTAGAAACCGTTCGCCTCTTAGCTTTCTTTTTTAAAGCTCCGCCGCAGCACAGCGAACTTCCGACGGATTCCAGATCTGCTATTTTAAGGTATTGAAATCCAATTGTTCAAACGGACATGCCGCTGTCCAACTGTTCTTCTTGTTTGTAGTCGACATTGTGTCGGTTTGAATTAGAGCGAGCTCAGGCCTAGCGCGTGTTGTAAACAAACGGGAAGCCGGTCGTTCAGCGCGCTCGTTCATTACGCTCCATGTAAAGTTAATTTCTACTTTTCACCAAACGAGCGCGTTGTAATTTATTGAAGGTCTATGTAGTTTCACCAGATATCGTGTTTGTGATCAATTGTGCTTATCGAGCGACTGTCTTTGCATGCAGCTTTCCAGTAAAGCAAAATGAGTGATTCTGGCAAGGACACAGTGGCTCCTAAAGAGAAAGACGGAGCAGAGAAGAGAGGACGTGGAAGACCACGAAAACACCCACAGGTATTGCATTGCTTTGTATGGGGTGTTCTGGTTTTAGGTGGGCCGGTATCTTTCATATTGACGAGACCAAAACGCTGCCCTTATTTTGTGTTTTGGGCTAAATTGTGCTCGCAAGCGTTTTATTTTTTGAGGTATTGCACATTTAATAAATAAATAGTTTAATCTCGTCATTATACATTACCATCACTCTGTTCTCCTATTTGATCATGTTCAGTGCTTTGCTACAATCTGTATTGTTAAAAGCGCTATATAAATAAAAGTGATTGATTGATTGGGGTGAGGAAATCCAAACCATTTTTTTTGAGCGTGCTACTAATCTCGTAAAGCTATTAACTAATAGGCTATATTAAGATCTTTGTTTTGGAGCATCTTCAACTCAATTGCACACGCTTAACATGTGCAGTGGTCATCCGTAGTGGCAGAATGACCAAGGCCTGTAACATGATCTCTTTAAACCAGCAATAACCCACTTACTGTTTCAGCTGCGCGCTGATTGGCCGCTGGGAAATGCCAGCATCCGATTGGTTCATCTTGCTGTCAGTCATTGGGCCTCGAGTGCATTGGGTTTAAAGTTTCTATTACTCACCCATGTAATCAGAGCCTTTGAGTAGTAATCCATGGCCACCATCATACAACAAGATGGATTACTTATTAAGCACCACTGTCTTAGCTTCTTTAGTGTATGTGTGTTTATTTCTAATATTTATATAAAATCATAGCTTCTTACTACATTACAAAAGAATAAGGACATTAATAATGTGTTACAGAAAAAGCAAACAAATGCATGTATCGTTTGTGCATCTGTAAATTTAAGCATTTCATGTATTCATATTTATTCAAGTGGATCACATCTATGTTTGACATGCTTAAAAAGGCAGCAAGGTAATAGCTCTAACAGGTTAGTTTGTTTTTTCAAGTTAAGTTTTTTGTAAAATAGTCAAATGACTGAAGGACTATAAATGTTAACAAGTGTGTTGTTCCCTCACACTCTCTTCTCTGTAAATCAAATGACGTAGATGTTACATTGACGTAAACTTGGTTTCCTGTCCTTGAGAAGACTTGACATGCATTGCATTATTTGCAGTTGGCTTGCACTATCCAATTGCATATGTCTGACAGGAAATATTCCTTACGCTGACCCTGAGTGGCTCGTGTAACTGGTATAACACTGGTATAGTTGGGTTGTGGTGGTCTGCAGTGTATTCGGTTCTCTTTTGGCAACTAATGACTGCATGCCACCTGTTGGTCTTAAAATAACAACCAGTTGTGTTAACTATGAGCAGCAGATGCTGTATAAATTATCCACCAGTAGCATGTGGAAACCCACAGTTGACTCATGTTTGTGCACAGATTTTTTTGTTGTTGTTTCTGATTATCATTTTCAATGTTCTTGCAGCAGGAGGCAAGCGGATCTCCCACACCGAAGAGACCTAGAGGAAGACCAAAGGGCAGCAAGAACAAGCCAAGCTCCACTGCATCTCGGGGCAAAGTGAGTAGAAATATCTGGTGGTTTTGTGCACAACTACCTCCTGTACAATATTGCCATCAAAGACAAACCAACAAACCTGCATCTGTCTTCCGGCCCTGTGAGTTTACACGCTAACAATCAAAAGTTCTTATTGGTGTCTGTGGTCCCATAAAGAACTTTTCCACAGAATTACACAAAGTTCTTTATAGAGGAAGTTTTTTTTTCTTTTGTTTGGTAACACTTTATAACTACATGCTATGAATCATTAGTTAAGCAATTTTAATAATTAATTAATCATTTACTTAGACTTTCTAAATCTTATTAAACCCTGACAACTCCTAATTAACTGGTTTGTAAATAACATTATTTAAAAAATGATAAACTGATCATTAATAAAGTATGAAAATACAATTATTAAACACTTTTTATATATTTTCATATATATATATATATATATATATATATGTGTATGCATGCTCAAGAACAAGGCAGTTATAGATGCACTTGTAAACTGTTTACTAATGCATAATAATGTTGGAACAATGGTTTATAAAGGATGAAATGAGTGTTTACTAATGCTTAACTAATCATTCATAGTGTGTAGTTATTATAAAGTGTTACCGAAAATGTTGATAAGTCTATATTAAGGTTTAAGGTTAAAAATTATTATTATTATTATTATTATTATAACAACAATAAATTATGCATAATTTCATGCAAGTAAGCATAAGTCAAGCCCTAATTCTCACCTTAACCATATAGTAAGCGCATGTAGTTAATTAATATTACTTGGTAATTTATATATTTTAATTTATTTATTAACATGAACACCTTAAAGTGTAATCAAAGAACTGTTGTTAACAGTATTTTAAAGTGTTACTGTTACAGATGTTACATGTATTTACTGTTGTAACACTTGATTGTGAATAATTACTTGCAAGTAATCCTTAGCTGAACCCTGTTCCTAACTATATGGTAAGTACATGTAGTTAATTAGTACTTATGTATTACACCGTAACAAGTACACCTTAAAATAAAGTATAACCGAAGATTCTTCTAAGAACTGTTTATTGTAAGGTTCGGGCCCACTTGATATTAGGTTTCTTAGTAGTTAAGACAACTTAATATAAAGTGTGACCAAAGGTTCTTTTTAAAAACTGATGTGATTCTATGGAATCACTGCAAATCACTACTTCTGGAACATTTAATTGTAAGTGTAATTATGCCCAATTTGCTTTATTTGCCTAAATGTAAACATGCTTGTTTACAGTCAGTTTCTTAGCTCTTCATTTTTATTTTTTTGTCTTTTAAATAGTGTGACCTGATCAGTTTGTTTTTGTTAGAGCGTGCAGATAAAACCAGTTGCTGAATTCCGGTTGAATCTATTGACTTCCTGCTGGCTTCCTGTGGCGTAGCAGGCGCTGTGCGTTGCAGGTGCACAGGCAGCAGAGCAGTCTCTGAGATAACCCCACCCCCTGCTTCTACCCTTCCTTCCCCTCTATCTATTGTTATGACGACAGCTGACCCACCGACCCTTCCCCCTGCGCACACACCACCTCTTCCCTTTGTTTGTGTGTGCATTGCACGTGTTGCCATTTCTCTCGCCCGCTTGTACCAGCTGTCTCTCAGCTCCGGACCAGGTGGCTGGCGGACTGAAGTGCACTGTGTGCTGCTCATGTCCGTTTCCAATATAATAGCCAATGAACTCGCTGCCCCTGGGCCGCCTGCCAACACGAGCCCGACAGCACCCTCTGGTGCTCAACTGCATGTGTAGCACAATGTTTATTCTCTCTTTTTCTTTCAGAAAACAGCAACGGCATCGGCACCTGCAGGGACGAAACGCCGAGGACGGCCCAAGAAAGCAGTGAGTTTTCGTTTGTCTTCCGTTTAGTGCGTTTCATGTGCATTAATAGCGAAAACCGCAAGGCTGAACGGGTGTTTGTGTGGTGGGAAGTTGCCATGGGCAACAACAAAAATATTTGGCTGCTTCTCACGAGGGATTTCTTGCAGTTCTTTCTCCCCCTTCGTTTCTCTTGTAGGTCTTGTTTATAAGAGCAGATCAAATATCTTGAAGCCTTTTATTTTGCTGTTAAGTCAGTTTGGCATGTAATCAGGCAGAGCCCAGTGCCGCCCCCCGTTTCCTCGACAGCTCACTGTGTAGTCATCAGCCCTGTGTCTTTGTGCTGCATTCCTCTCACATGAGGCACGGTTCTGGCGCTGGAGTGTAGTTTTCCTCATTCAAACATGTCCACAGGAATCCGGCCAGTTGAGTCACACAAACCTCTGGCTTTGAGTCACACTACTAGTTATCGTGGCCATGCCGGGACGTTTCCTCTACTTAGTCATTCAAACTTGGAAAACAGGAGGCTCTGATTTGATTTAGTAGAGTGGATGCTCAAAATGTTACATTTATTTTGTTAAAATGAAAATTCTGTCATTACTTACCCACCTTCATATTGTTTCAAAACTGCAAGACCTTTTGTTTGTTTTCGAAAAAAATTGCATTAAGATGGTTTTGATGAACTCTGAGAGCTCTCTGACCCTCCCATAGACAGCAAGGATACTACTACGATCGAGGTCCAGAAATGCAGCAAGGACATCATTAAAATGTAACATCAGGGATGTAACCGTCACTTTACAAAGCTACGAGAATACTTTTTGTGTTTGTTTAATAAAGGGCTTATTTTTGTTTTCTTTGCACAGTGTTCTAATAGCTTCGTAAATGTATGGTTGAACCCCTGATGCCACACAGACTGTTTTATTGCTGGTGGTAGTTACCTTGCTGTCTACAGAGGATTAGAGAGCTCTTTGAGTTAATCAAATTTTAATTTGTCTTTGAACATGAACAAAGGTCTTACGATTTTGGAACAATATGAAATTGAATGATAGAATTTTTATTTTTTTTTATTTAGGTCATTCAAAAAAAATCTTTTATTCTTTGGGATTAACGATAATAGACTGACTGCAGTTTTCACACTTGACTCCAGAAACGAAGGAAATACTTGCATAAATAAACAATGCATATAGTCAGGTTTATATTTAATAATTGAGAAGAATAGAATTGAGGCTGTGAGGGACAGTGCTTTTAGTAGGTTGTAGTGTTTAATATACAGAATGCAAAATGTCACATCCTCGTCTGACCACTTGTTGCCATCTGTCTGTTCAGGAGAAGGAGGAGCAGCCATCTAAGTCCTCTGAGGAAGAAGAGGAGGAGGAGGAGGAGGAAGAGGAACAGTAACTCACAACTCGTGCTACCTCACAATCCAACGTTATTTCTTCCTGTTGACCGGAGCTGGACTGACCCTCCCCACCCCCCATTCTCCCTCTTCCCCTTACACTAGTGCCACCCTCACCCTCCAATTCACCTTTATGCTCTAGCGCCCCCTAGCGTCAGGGAGGCTTGCACACTTCATGCGCCTTCTCTGTGTAACACCACTGGAAAAAGACTCAAAATACTGTATGTCCATTCATGGATGCATGCACACGTGTATGCGTGTACGTATATGTCTCGCACTCAATGGGTAATTGGTCGAAAGTGTCTGTCATTATACTGGACAAAGATATGCTCTGATGGCTGCTTGACACAAAGCGATTTGCAAAATACTTAAGTTTTCTCTCTTCGCAAACAGTTTCAGGCCTTGAGAATTCAAGTTTATTTTTACACGTCTAAATCTATGGTAGGTTGTGTGAAATTCATGTCGTTGTGTACTGGACAAAGGTGAATTGACCTACTCGTTTTTACTTGGGTTGTGTGTGCGTGTGTGGTTAACTCGATGTCTCCAGTTATACTTTTTAGCTACTCCGTGATTCGAGCTAGACATTAAATGAGCGTATTTTTTCGAGTGAGCGTAATCTAGAGGACTTTTAACTTGTAATCAACATATCATTGAATGCTTTGTCGTGAAAACTTTTGACCTTCTTTTCTTTTTAGTTTTTTTCTTTTTTTTTTTTTTACAATGCCCTCTGCCGACTCGCCACCATCAAGAATTCACTGACTCCTGTGATTAAGTTTTACTGGCCCGTGAAAGCTATATAGTCTCGGTCTGTTCTCAGTGTAGTTCAGTTATTGGATGTGCTAAGGAACAGTGCTCATCTGGCCGTGTTCGAAATGTCATTTTTGGAGGAAGACGATTGGCTTGAATTGCGGAAATGGCTAGTTTTTACAACCAACTGATCCTTGCTCCAAAAAAGGCACCGCAAATGATTAGACACCAGCAGTGATTTAATTGTATCGGCCCCGAATCCGTGAATTACACAGGCAAATATTAAAAGTTGTTTTTGAACATGCTAGATCATTCCATTTGCTCGCAAATTCCTTGTGAACTTCCCAGCCGTGTCACTTCTTCTGTCCCATTACAGTCCACTCAGACAACTTTCGCTTGATGTGTTTTTTTTAGTTGTTTTTTTTTTTTGACGTGTTAAATTCCATGTCAGGGAACGCTGATCGGTCCAGTGACTGGGTCTCCTCTCAGAACTTAATGCTGCTACAAACATGGTTAATTAAACCCGGAATACTGCAACCAGGTCAGTTCTACTCTGGACTTGACCGTCACGTTCATACCTCACTTTACAACAGCCTATGACGGATTTCTCTTCTCTTTCCTGACGATGTTCAACTGGTCTCAGTGCAGCCTTTGGCAAGCGTGTTTGTTTCTGATCCATTTACAGCTGTCTCTGGTGTGGGTTTTTGTTGCGTTTTTGTTTTAAACTGATTTCGCTTAAAGCAGTATGCATCAATGAACAGAAACTGTTGTTTTTTTTTTTCTCCTTCATATATAAATGTCTGGACACACCACAGGAATGACTGCATTGAGTCAGAGAGATGCATAACATGTTCACAGACTGTGGTAGAGATATAGGTTTGTGTGTTATTAGTTTATTTTTGTATACATGCTCGTTTGGTGCACTGAATTGACTTTTTGATTTGTTATATCATGGACAAAATGATTTAGTGTGGCACCTGAAGGTTAGGGCTTTTTTTTTTTTTTTTTTTTTTTTTCTTGTCTTTTTCTCTTTATAATAAACTACATCCTGCTAGTTGCTTAGCTCTGAGCCCCCATTAAGTAGATCATGATGGTACTATGGCTGTTTGACGCAGTGGTTTTTAACATGCCCCTTCAATACTGATGTCTTGTTTTTATGTGCCCGTGCACACAACTTATTTGGGATCAGTCTTTTCAATGTATACACTTTGCATTTTCTATTGTGGACTGCAGGAATTTATATTCGAAATGGTAATAAAGTTAAGAATTCGTACATATCTTTGTGTGATTGTATTTATTTGTATGTATTACTTTTAACCAATACAATTCCCCATGGTAAGAAATCCTGCACGACTAAAAACAAATTGCATCATATCTTACTTAAACATTTTCTTCTAAATCGAGATCGTGACGTTTTGTCCCTAACCACAGAAAACAAATTGGTTCAAAATCTCCACCTAAATGGCTATTTCATGCATTTCTGCTTAAAAGTTTGATTTAACTTTTAAAAGTAAATAAAAACATTCGCATTTAAGTTTAAAACACTAAGTTGTAAGTGGATGGATTAAAAAGGCAGTATTGCTGTTAAATGGGATGAGTGTAAACTTGCAATTTTAATGTAAATCTCTTGGTTTTGCGGCAGAGATGATGGGCGGAGCTTGAGTTGAATTGCTGAACATGATTAGGTGAAGCGCCACCATTTTAGCATTCATGCTGCTGTCAGCTTACAAAGTATTAAAACACATGCTGGAATAGGTTAAAACAGATTTCACACAACAGTTTTAAATAAAAAAAAAAATTTAAATATAGCTGCAAGCAGCAATTACGGGGCCAAGCACTCCAGCAGAAAAAAAAAAAAACCCAACATAAATACAGCCTCTAATAATGAGATAAGATGGCTTATCACTTTTGGCCACAAGTAGGCACTGTTTCAAAACTTTTTGAGTACTTTCAGGTCATGGTCTTGATGGTACATACAAAGTTTCATAATGATACACCAATGCATTGGTAAAATAAAGCATTTTATATCATAATACTCTATTGTAGTCAATGGCAATTTCATGTTTTGTTCAATTATAACGCCACTAAGGGGCACAATCCTACCAAATTATGCATGTGTCATTAGAGTGCGCCCATACATATGTGTCCCAAATTTGGTGAAAATATCTCATTTCGTTTTGGAGTTGCAGGCATTTTTGTTTAAAAGAAGAGAAAAAAATGACTGACTTCTGGCTTTGTTTGCATTCTTGTGCCACTTCCTATCATAATTTTGGCAATTGGGCATTAGAGTGTAGCCAGCACGCTATGTTTCCGAATTTCCTACGGTGGTTTCGTGTCGATCGGAGTAACGGTTTCTAAGATATTGGCAAATGTTTTTTAAGTGCTAAAATGCAACACTGCACAAACCATAAGGCAAAACCTGACATGTTTGGTATCACTGGACTCGGGAACGATTCAGAAGTCTAAAAATGTGACTCCCACAAAAATAAATCGGGCACACCCAAACTTATAGCCATGTGAATATTACATTTTTACCACTAGGTGGCGCTGACTCAAAACTTCTCAGGCTCCTTCAGGGCATGGTGCTGAACATTTTTGTAATTTTTTTCAAAACAATACGCTAATGCATTCTTAAGATACAGCAATTTAGAACAAAATTCAAAGTAGCCGATGCCCGAAATGGCTGACATGGGAAAATTGGATGTGGTTCGACTCGGCATGATGCATCGAATCTAAAGATACCAGTTTTGTGATTTTTGGACAAACCTTTCAGATGTTATAAGCAAACATAGTTTTTTTTCGTATCTCCTGACCACTAGGGGGCACTGTGCCGAAACACTGCAGGTAGCCTCAGGTCATGCTTGTTATAAAGCACACCAAGTTTGGTGTCAATACACCAAACTGTTATGGCGATATAGCCTTACATTGATTTTTGTGTGCTTTTCGTAAAATTCTTTCGCGTGTTATTCCAGAACGGTTGGTTGGATGAATTGACTTGAATTCCATAACTTTTTGCCAGCATGGTCTGAAGATGATCTGGATCAATTTTCGTGACAATAGGTACAACGGCATAGAACGAGTTAAAAAAAGTAGGTTTTACGAACAATTGAGAATAGCGAAAAAACTAAACCTTAGAATTTCTGTGTGACTTATGGTTCAAACCTTATAAGCATACATTTTTTGAAAGTTTGGACAAGTGGTGGCGCTAGAGAGTTTGAGTTAGAGACTCCAAACTTGCTATGGTTAATGTTAGGACTGTCCTCTATCAGTGCAAAATTATATATAATTATATATACAATATATTTGTTATATATATTCCACAATATTTCCTGAAACAAGTTATTGACACTGTGGACTACACGTCACGTCCCTTCACTTCACATTTTTTAGGTGGCAGTTGTGGCCTATTGAATAGAGTGTCGGACCTGTAAACCAGGTCCGGTGGAAATTGTAGGTGGGGGAAGTAAATATCCAGCGCTCTCTCCACCTTCAGTGCCACGACTGAGGTGAGACCCTTGAGCAAGGAACCGTACCCCCAGCTGCCCCCCGGGCGCCGCAGCATTGGCTGCCCACTGCTTCGGGTGTGTGTTCACTGCTGTGTGTGTGCACTTGGATGGGTTCAATGCAGAGCACAAATTCCAGTTATGGGTCACCATACCTGGCCACAAGTCACTTCACTTTTTTAAGTTTTTCACTTTCCTTGGTTTTCAAAAATGGCTGAAATTAATTTAGTGACACTTATGGAAATATGATGAAAAAAAAAATTATCATTTAAATCTAACTTTTAAAATGTGTGGGGTTTCAAATCAAAATATGACTTTCTGTTATGAAACAGGGCGTTGATTTTATACATGTCCTCATATGAGGACACCAGGGGGCTGTTCCAGAAAGCGGGTTATGTGACATACCCGGGTGTCTTTTTAGAGTAAGCAACCAGATAACCTCAACTTTCAGTTTCAAAAACGGAGGCAACTTTAAAGGTATGTAAGTAACCATAGCAACTTTCTCTCTGAAGATGATAACCTGCTCCGGTGTAAATTGTTTCAGGGTTAGCTTGCTTCAGAGCTATCAGCGCATGCGTGTGTGCTCTACTGACGAGACTCCAGTGGGCATGACAGAATGCGCACAAAATTATTATTACAATAAAGTTATGTATTTACATGATATGTAATATATTATTCTAGTATGATTATTATATTTATTATAATAAAGATATTATAATAAATATATTTATTGGCATATATAATAGTTCTATGTATAAGTTATAAAACACTATTATGACAAGGTAATATTTATTACATATGTTTATATTTTATCTCACACATCATGGATCTTCATTTTCTATAATGTATTTTTTATAATAAAAATACTTACGTTATATGACATTATATAATTAGCATAAAACAAACAGTATAATTCTTAATCTCAATGATTAAAGATTAAAAAAAAAAAAAAAAAATGGATTGTACAAACACAAGTTAGATGGCGATACGCATAAAGTATGTAAATGACCTTTGAACAGAAGAAGAAGAAAGAAATTTATATGCATGCAAAAATTATTATGCATTTTGGGAGAAAACAAATAAATAGGGAAAGAAAATATATTTCAGTGTTCTATGAAATATTAACATGAAAATCCTTTCAATTATTACTCTCATTATTACGTTTCTTTTTTCATAACATGTTGCCCCAAAAACACATTAATTTGCTAATTAGATTTAGTTTATAGATACATAATACATAACGAGAAAACCTGTTTATGACCACTTTACACGCATTTTGGAGAAAGAAAAAGGGTATACTTTTTTTCTTGGGTCTTAAGAGGCGAATGGTAGTTTTGGAGTTAATATTGGTAAAGACTCATCTGAGGTCACTGCTTTGTCATGCAGTGTTCCCCAGGGATCCATTTTGGCTCCTATTCTTCTTTTATTATATATGCTCCCATTGGGCTCTATATTTAGGAAACATGGTCTGTATTTCCATTGTTACACAGACGACACTCAAATTTATCTGCCCTTAAAAAGAGTTCTAATCGTCTTGAAGCACTTATGTCATGCTTGTCTGATGTGAAAGCCTGGTTGTCCTTAAATTTTCTTAATTTCAGCGAGAGTAAAGCTGAAATAATTGTGTTTGTTCTGTCAGATTCTAGTAGTACACCAAAAGTAAATCTTGGTGATTTAACCTCTTCTGTGAAGCCTTGGGTAAAAAAATCTGGGTGTTATTTTTGATGACGGTTTAAAATTTGACAGACAGACAAATACAGTGGTTAAGTGCTGTTTTTTCAGCTTTGACTGCTTGCCAAAGCAAAACCTATCCTGTCTAGTAAAAATTTGGAAAAAGTGATTCATGCTTTAATTGCATCTAGATTAGACTATTGTAACACGCTGTACTTTGCGATTGGCCAGTCACCATTATACTGCCTACAGATGCCGTCAAATCATAATACACCAGTTTTTTATGTTCTTTGCACTTGTCATCTGTGAGCTATCAAGTTTATTTTAAAATTCTTTTCTTAGAGGTTAAATCGCTAAACAAGGTCGTGATTTTTCCAAGTAAGACATGATCTTTTGTTGATCCTGGATCAACATTACTGTCCAAAAAGTGTAGCATCTGCTTAAGATCACAGATGATCATTTGGACTCTATGTCTTTAAGAGACCCTTTTAGCCTTTGACATTTGCATATAAATTACAGACCTGGACCCACATTCTACAGTTATATGTATGCTTAATTGGCAATAGTTCCCCCCACTATCATGAGGATGCTAAACAGATTGGTTCTCCAGTCTCTACATCAAACTTCAAACACATTCCAAAGAGAAGCAGGAGACCTCCGTGCCGGCCACCAATGGCCTAACCAGACCAGTGGTCTGGCTCCACACTTGCAATGTGCATTACACACACACATAAAGACATTTTCTCTATTTTATGCTATTATTATGTGTGTATGTTCCCTTATCGGATTATACTAGTCACAACTTTTTATTTGCTTTAGATAGACTCTAATTGCCTGTATTCGAGTGTATAAGTGTATAAGTTTTCCTATCTCCTAAAGGTTCCTTTCTTGGTATCAAAATTATCTTCTCTTTATAACTCAAACAATCACGAAATGCACCATACAATTTCTACAATGTTTTGAAATAAACTGCAACAACTCTCCGGACCAGCAGTAAAAATGCCAATGGGCCATAAACGGAGACAAAGAACGTTTCTCCCGCTAAAAATTCATGCCTTTGATTGGCCATTCCAACCAAACGGTGGGTGTGTCGGGGAACTATCAAAAGTCTCTAACCCAGGCTATTTGGTGCTCAAAATCCCTTCTTCTTGAGACGAACACTCTCCAACACTTTGCAAAACACATCTCTTGAGTTTAACCTTCGGCAGTTTTACCTTCAAGTAACTTTGTCAACTCGCTGTGGACTATTTCCTACCTCTCGAGGAACCAGAGGAAAACCTCCAGCTCACGCCTAAAGGTCGATCATCTAGACCCTTGTGTCTACCGCATCAGGACTCTTGTGCAGAAACAAAGACCAACGCAAGTAACCTTTATAACTATTAAGATGCGTGTTTAATTATGAGCCCCTTTTAAGGTGAATCTTGATTCTTTGATGATTCTCATTAGGCTGTGGTTAAATGATGTGAAATACCAGTTATAATTAATTATAAATATTCCCCTCTTGAGCTAATTTGTTACAAAATATACTTATTCCAAACGCTACCCCTACCCAAAATGTATGCCTAAAATCAAGGGTGTAGAAACACCTAACCCTGATCATAAGCCTAAAACTGTTTTCACTGCTCTAGTTATGACATATTGATACTGAAATTGTAAATATATAAGTTTTCAAAACAGCTCCTTTTGCTACTTGATGTTTTAAACTGGTGTGTCTTTCCATATTTTCTTAATTTATAATCATTAATTCATTTACTGCATATCGTTACTCTTCTCTTTATTTCCACATTTAAAGAAAATGGCTTATTACTTGAAAAATAAGGTGGATACATTTTTAACAATAACATCTCAAAACATGGGCTGAATTCTCATTTGTCATCTGTCACCTGTGTTTCCTTCTTATGTGGAACATAAAATAAGATATTTAAAAAATATATTTTTTTCCCCTGTACCTTTAAATTCACCTGCTTTCAGTGTTGATTGTACTCCAGTGTATTTCAGATAAAAAATTAGATAAACGTTTGAAACAACGTAAGAGTAAATTATGTCGTATCTCTTTAACCCTTTAGTTTCTTATGTCATTTTCAGGGCATGAGTGCATCTGACATTCAGGAAACGAGTGGCGTAACTTACATAGAGAATGAAAAATAAAAGAGATTCTTGAGCGCATGAGTGCCGTTTTAGCAGATCACATTCATGCAAACTCAGTAAAAACCAAACAACTCTGGTGAGGATTTAATAGCACAGAACATCAGCAGGATACATACAGATAAAATAAATAAAAAACTGTAACACAGTGGTGTATTGAGATCCTTCTTGAGTCTCGCTATTCAGACTGCTTCAGCTGGACCATATTTATGAGAAGAGACCTGAGGTGAACAATACGATCCCATCGCTTGACTCATGTCACTAAAGCTCTTCCAGACTCAGAAAAATCAGCAGCTTATTGCTCAAAAATGTCCATCTTGGGAATCTGCAGTACAGGACAATGAGACAGTGTTGAGTTATTGACCAATTTAACAGATTATGTGCAGAATCACCAAGAGTTAAAGCTGATTTTCATGCATCAGGATCCTTGGAGAGCAGGGGTCTGCGCTGCTGATACGTCCTCATCCAACCCTGGACCACCTGGAAATGCAAAAAAAAGAAATGTTTCTCATATTTCGCCTCTGGCTTGCTTGGTTGGGGTCACCTAATGTCTAGTGATTATCCTTGTTTTGACTACAGAGACCGTCTCTGCATTTGATAAATAAATAGTTGAATCTCGTCATTATACATTACCATCACTCTGTTCTTCTATTTGATAATGTTCAGTGCTTTGCTACAATCTGTATTGTTGAAAGCGCTATATAAATAAAAGTGATTGATTGATTGATATTTTAAAGTGGTTTATTACAATGCTGAACAGGTTTTCCACACAGGCTCGTTACGACACGCAGGCAGCTTGTTGTAAATCTGTGGAGATGTGTAGAAATCCACTCGTAGACTAGAAACATCTGAAATTCCCATTTCTTAACCCTAGAGCAAATCTTATTGGGACTCAAAAAATACATTTAGATTTAGTCATTTAGCTGACATTTTTATCCAAAGCAATGCAAACAATGGAAGCAACTAAAATGAACTAAAAAGCAATGATGTGCAAGTGCGATAACAAATCTCAGTTAGCTAAACGCAGTACACATAAGCAAGTACGTCTAAATATAATATGCAGATAGGAAAAGACTTTCTACAGCTGCAAAATTAATTAAATAAATCCTGTTGTATTTTACTGTAAGAATTCTCATGCACTCAGAAACTTTACTGGAGGATGTATCAGCGACTAAAATCGTCACATGACCAGATATCAGACACATTTATTTATAACTATATTTTAAATTGACCCAGATAAGAGTAAAAAATATGTCACATGGTTAATGTGTGTTTGCTGTTTACATGAAGGGAAAAAACAGAAGTGGTTTTCAGTCTAAATCATTTCTGTGTGGGACTTTATCACTGTTCTTCAAAGCAAGCAAAGGTTTTTACTGGGTTTCTTGAGAGAGAAAGTTTTTGTATTTTGTATTAATGCTGACAAAAAGATGCTAGTTTTTGTTAAAAGGATACTTTCTGTGGAACAGTTAGACGAGTAAACGTTTCAATACATTTAATGTTTTATTTAGTTGAGTTTTAGTTTATTTAGTTTCAAAAAGTCTCCTCAAACAATCCTACAAACCATTATCCATAATAACTATCTGGTGTAAAGATATCAAGGGTGGCTTATCTTCTGGTTAGATTTGGGAGACAATCACATCATCCTCAAAAAACCCAAATCATCAGATGATCCACTGGAAATTGCTACATAGACCCTTTAAAACGCCTCAAATTGCAATTTTTGTCCGCAGGGGGCACTTGGTACATATTTGAAGTTTTTGGGGGAATGCTCTGCACTTTCTCCTTTCTGATCTCAGCTTGCTCGTGACATATCATTCCTATTAGAAAAGGATGTGGTGTTGACTTCAGATCTTTTATTAAATGACTTTTCAGAACTGGCTTTGTCTCCGCAACAGAGAAACTTACTCCTAGCTGCTCTTACTGCTGCAAAGAAAATGTTAGTCAGTCCTCATTCAGTGACCAGACGTGTATGCGGCTTATCTTCGCTGGACAACTATCTACAGCTCGTATTCATGGAGCAAAACGTGAAGTGCCACTTTTTTTGTTTCTTCTTTTTGATGTACGATTCATTTTGTATTTTTATTACACTTTGTACTTTTCTCCACTGCAATGTTATATACTTTTTCACCACAGTGTGGGTCTGCCTAGTAGGTTGGTGGGTGGGGGGGTTGGTATGACTGCAGTCTAGATTGGGTGTGTTATGTTTTGTGCTATCCTGAGCTGACTGCCAATAAATAATTGTTCACACACACAAAAAAAGTAAGATTTTGTTTTTTGAGGTCTTTTCTAATTACCATGACTGCATTTATTTCACCAAAAATACAGTAAACACTGTCATTTTGTAAAAATCCATTAAATTATTAAAAATATTCTATTGCAATATACACTATATTGGCAAAAGTATTGGGACACCCCTTCTAATGAAGAGGTTTGACTACTTTAGTCATTTCTTACATAATGATATTCTAGGAAAGAGTTTTCTTCTAATTTTATAGCAAGTATTTATAGACAGAACCCTTTCTATTCTAGCGTGATAATGTCTCTGTGTATAAGGGAAGGCTCAAAAAGAGATGATTTTTGCCTCCTGCAGACCAGTCAAGATATTTTTTTTATATTTTTGCAATATAGTGCATTTTGAAATGTCCTTTTTTTGTGCTGTGAGAATAGCTGAATTTTCAGCATTATTATTCCAATCTAAAGAAACATTTCTGAATATTATCAATATTTAAAACAGTTGTCTAAATATTTTTGGGGAGTTTTTTTGTTTTATTAGAAAGTTCAAAAGAATAGCATTTATTTGAAATAGAAATGCACTGCAACATTATAAATGTCATTACTGTTACTTTAGATCAATTTAATGAGTCCTCGCTGAATAAAAGTATTAATATTGGTAGAACACATTAACATGTGCTCTTAGTGTTGCACTGGGAGTCAGCACTAGACATCAGCGTTTTTCATTTCATAACGGGATGGATTACCTTCGTGTCTTCCTCTTTCCAAAGGATTTCCTGTTCTGCCTCGTTCAGCTCTTCAGTTGGGTCATAAGTGTAAACTGGAAGCAGCTGATGCCGCAGTCTATCAATCCTAAAAGTGCACAGACACACAGGGAGAAAATAAAAAAGTCATTCTGTCCCTGTGTTATTTCCTTCATCATCTGCTTACAATGTACGGAAAACATTCTGCCTAACATCTACTTCTGTGTTTCAAAGAAGAAAACAAAGGCTCTCAGAGGCTGGATTTATTAAACACAGTAATACAGTCAAATCACATTTTTCTACCATTTTCTAATGTAATTTATTCCTGAGAATTTTCAGCATCAGTACTCCAGTCTTCTTCAGTGTCACATGATCCTTATACTCAAAATTAACGCCAACAATAATAATAGTTATTATTCTTATTGTTTTGTAGAAACCATAATACAACAACATTCAACAGTTTGAGTTAAGCATAAGATTAAAAAAAAGAAAGAAAGAACAATATTATTTATGGATGCATTAAATTGATCAAAAGTGACATTAAAGACATTAATAATGTTACAAATGATTTACATTTCACATAAAGTTGTTTATGAACTTTCAATTCATCAAAGAATGTGATAAATGTGCGCAGTTTCCACAAAAATATTAAGCAGCAAAAACTGTTTTCAACATTTTGATAATACTGAAAAACATTATTAATACTTAAGCATAAACAAATATATAAATAAACAAATTTGATTATTATTTCTGAAGGATCACGTGATACTGAAGATTGGAATAAAGATGCTGAAAATTCAGCATTGATAACAGCAAAAAAAAAATACAATTTACAATATATTCAAATTAGAAAACTTGTAAATTGTAATATGTAAAAAACTTTTTTGATCAAATAAATGCAGTCTTGGTATGCAAAAGAGATTCCAAAAAACCTTTCCAAACATTTTATATGTCGATAATCGTAATTATTTACCTCCTCTTCCTCCTTATGTACATTACCTATAAAACAAGAAGACATTAGCATTTTATTATAGACACATAATGCCTGGAACCAGTTACACTACTTCAGCTGTGGAAGTAAGCAAAGATGCAGCTGACAGCAGTCAAGACACATTCATACGAGTATAAAGGCATTTTGTCTTTCTGGATGTACTGCTCAATCAAATTATTTCATCATGAGACTTCACAATCTTCCCCAAAGTGAGCACACAGACACACACTGTTAGAAACACATGCATGCTACCTAGTATTCACTGCAAATGCATGCTAACTAGTAAACACTGTTGATGCATGCTAACTAGTAAACACTGTTGATGCATGCTACCTAGTATACACTGCTGATGCATGTTAACTAGTATACACTGCTGATGCATGCTACCTAGTATACACTGCTGATGCATGTTAACTAGTATACACTGCTGATGCATGCTAACTAGTAAACACTGTTGATGCATGCTACCTAGTATACACTGCTGATGCATGCTACCTAGTATACACTGCTGATGCATGCTATCTAGTATACACTGTTGATGCATGCTACCTAGTGAACGCTACTGATTTGCCACCTACCACTGCTGCAACAATGCCGAGGGCAGTGATGAGAAAGAAGGGGACCAGCACGTAGCTGACGGCCGCGTCTCCGCTGATGGTGTGAGGGGGGTTAGTGGTGCTGTTCATGGTGTAACACACTCAGACGGGGGCTGTGCTCCTGGCATCTGTTTACTGCTCATCTTCTGCACTCATGTGACTCCCACATGGTCTCTCTGCCCTCACTTATGACAAATCCAACAGAATACACTTATTTACGGAAGAAGATGCAGACAGGAATGCTGCAAAACAGCTAGAGAGTGTTAATCATTTTATTTCAGACTTGTGTGCACTTTATCTTTTCGATCTCTCATATTTACTTTTTCTCAGATAGAAAGGTTTTGTGCTTGGGAGTATACTTTTCCTTTTACAACACCTTTTAACTGCCAGGTGAATCTCACAAAACAGGTTCAGGTCACTTCGAAATTGAAACATTACTATTTTTATTATCATTAATATCTTCATTTTTACTGCTAATTTATTTACAGTAATTCTCCTCTTTAATCTGGATGTTTAGATTTTCTGTAATGCAGCAATGTTGTAAAACGTACATAGATTTATTATTATTTTTATTATTATTTAAATCTGCATTGAAATTAAACCTGTACAAAAAACGACCATAATAGTAATATATAATTGCAATAAGAGTTTTAAACATAATTTAATGGGAGTTTTGTAGGCCTATTATGGTTATGCTGTGTTTGAGCATTTACTGCGGTATGGTTTTTAACGTAACGTTATGCAAATATCACGGTTTAGAAATATTATATTCATAATCATATTGTGCCGTACATCAAAGCAGCGTGTTTTATAAAGCGGTTGACACCACAGCACTGTCTTCAGTCACTTAAAATACAAACTTATATTTATATTACGAAAAGACAACATCCAAAACGTCCAGAAAAACGGCTGCTATAACGAGAAAGACGTTATATTGCACATGACTATGCGGGAAAACAGCGCATTCAGTCACATTATCTGCTACCAGATGTTTAGGTTAGTTACATCACTATGGTGAGCAGTAATGATAACCTCAATGCCATCGTGATAATTATGAGCGCTAATGACACAGCTGTGTCTGCTGACTCACGTGAAAGCATCATGACCTGTCAAACTTCACCGTCGATGAAGAAACCCACCTGATCCAGTCAGAAGAGCCCGAGCAGTGTATTTCACTACAAGGAGACTCCAGATCCAGTTATTATAACACAAGTCATGAGTTTGTCTGGCATAAGCTCCTCTGTCAGTGTTTACGGAAAGCAAGTCCTGCAGTGAAAACGAAACGATGATGGTGGAGCTGGAGGGAGGAGTTACACCGTTCCCAATGAACGCTACGAACAGCAGATGTCGCCACTGCATCATCATATCATATCACATCATATCGTATCATATATCACTTAAATCTTGTCATGTCATAAATCATGTCATATAATATCCTAACACCATATCATATCATATCATAACATATCATATCATTTCATATCATATATCATATCATATCATATCATATAATATCATATTATATCATATCATATCATATCATATCATATTATATCATATCATATCACATCATATCATATCATATATCACTTAAATCTTGTCATGTCATAAATCATGTTATGTCGTATCATGTCATATAATATCCTAACACCATATCGTATCATGTCATGTCATGTCATATCATATCATATCATATATCACTTAAATCTTGTCATGTCATAAATCATATTATGTCATATCATGTCATATAATATCCTAACACCATACCATATCATATCATATCATAACATATCATATCATATCATATCATTTCATATCATTTCATATCATATCATATCATATCATATCATATAATTTCAATAATGTCATGTCATATATCATATCATGTTATGTTATAT
>JAUMHE010000080.1:1178580-1192379 GCA_032359235.1 Enteromius mattozi
CTCGAGGTTCACCGAACCCCCGGCTCGCCCCCGACAGCACGCCAAACTCGCTTATTATTATTATTATTGAGGAAGCGTGAACTCTTGAAATTTCATTTGTTGTAATTAACATGAAGTGCATTAAACATTCGGAAAGTTAACTGCGGGGGGTTCATTAGAAAAACAGCTAATAATGAACTCATAAAAGTGTACAGTTAATTTTATTTTTAAATAACATCGGACAAAATAAAAAACTATAAAAACTAAATATGTAATGTCATAAAGGTGGAGAAATGTTACATGCAAATGTGATACTTCATCATTAAAATATTTATTTTAAAATCTCAGGGTTCTTCAAGTAAATATATAAGGTGAAAGATGACAAAAAAAGCATTACATGTAAAAAAAAAAATAAAAAAAAATTTAAGAGACATGAATTTGTGCATTAAAAAGTGCTTGAGAGACAAAAGCTTTCCAAGACACATTAGTATATGGTTTACTTATGACTTATCTCTGTGTGAATGTATGCTAGACTGACAGACTTTGATATAAGTGAGTGGATATAAGAGCTGGACTATTTAAGAAAGAAAGAAAGATGAAAACACATCATTAGGGAAAACCAATATATTATGAGAAAATATTTATTTATTTTTTAAATTGAGGTTTAAGACGGGATAATATTTGAAAATCTGGAATGCCAAAAAGAAAAAAAAATCTAAATATTGAGAAAATTACCTTTAAAACTTTCTATAAATATAAAAAATAAAAATGTGATATATTTATGGTAGGAAATTTACTAAATATCTTCATGGAACATGAATGAATTTTGGCATAAAATAAAAGTCAGTCATTTTAACCCATACAATGTATTGTTGGCTATTGCTACAAATATACCTGCACCTACAGTATAAATGCTTTTGTGCTCCAGGGACACAAATACTTCAGGAATGAGTTTATGTAATCCAGAATGCATAAACTGTGTTTACTCCCCAGCTCTGGCTGGCCTGGAGTTAGAATTGCTCATGAGACAGCAAGTGTAGTTACATAAAAATGGTAGTAGTTCTTGTAAACTTGGAGAATAGCTTTGCTGGGCCACATGGGTCATGGATAAATATTTGGCACGGGACGTTCTCAGGTCAGAAAGAGAGAGATGAGCATCAGGAGGTGGTGTGTTTGAAGAGGATCAGCTCTGAAGCGAGCTCAAATACTAAGGCTGTCAGGGACTAACACCACGAGCATCTGAGCAGACAGAGGAGAGGAGATGTGGACTCGGACAAATCTACGACAACTACATCAAGGTATAATAGATGCCAGGGGTCTTCTGTACTGGAGAAGGGGAACTCCAGCTGATCTAACTGTGATAGCTTACCTAAGAGAGAGAGAGAGAGACAGGTGGTGAGTCTACAGCTCAGGGATGCATCATTAGGAAAGTCAAGTTTGTGATGAGGTTTGATGTAAGGTTTTGGGAATCACTGAATCATTGAACTCTGTTAGTAACAATGGAACCTGTGATTATAGATGGTAAAAATGGTTTTGGGAAACACCCCAGGTTTGTTGGTTAGATGCAAGAATGATTAGTGGTTAGTGACAACCTTCTTCTGTATTTTATAGACTAACTGAAGTTTGAAGAATGGATGAAACTTTGTTTTATGTCTGATTCAGTATGATCATCAGCCAATCAGTATTTGGTGTGAACTACTTCAAATATACTTATGTTAGGAAAATATAACCCACAATTTGCTAAAGACGTCTTCATTGTCAGGCCTTCTGAGACATAGATGAGTTTGTTTCTTCAGTGTAACAGATTGGGTCAAATGTAGCTTTCCATCACTCATTCACCAATGGATCCTGGTGAACCATGAGTTGTAACAGCTTCAGTTTCTGCAAAATGTTCAATGCGTCACCTGCAGTATTCCCACACAGCTATTTGTGTGAGGGATATTAAAATTTAATCAGATTCATGTAATGCTTTGTAAGTAAGATACAATACGGTGAGTCTTACTGACATCACATTTAATGTGTTTTACATAATATTTATATCCTCTGAGCAAAGTTTATATAACTTTTTAGTTAACCTGAAGGGGAGGCATGGGTGTATGATTATGCATAAATGTTCATATAGTCATCCACACAAAACTATCTGTGCTCTGTGATCTCAGCGTTAGACCGAAACCGAAAAGACTTTTCTGGAGGTGAAAACATAGTCTACTGTTAGCAAACAAAAATGCATACTGAACTATTTAGTTTGAGGGCTTAAAAGATATATATAATAAATATATATGAGGTAAATGTGTTTAAAAAGTAAAAAAAAAAAATCTGTAATTTTAAGGAACGTCACTACCGAACACTTAGTTGGTCATATCGAAACAAAATAAAAAAACAAAACCCAAAGATGCCACTACTGAAACCCCACCAGCAGTGACATCTTTGGTTTTTGTGTGTTATCCCATATTGTCACTACCAAAACATGTCATCACTGTTTCAGAGTGACTAAAGGGAACACACAATCCTCATATTTGTGGGAAATAAACAATATTTTAGTACAGTTATGCAGTTTATTTATTTTTAAGTATGCTTAGTGTTTTATATGCAAGTTATATATATTGTTATTTTCTTTTCTTGATTTTTTTTTTGGACCTTTTGATTCCAGATTGCCAACTAATTGTATCTTGGCCAGATACTGTCCTATCCTAACAAATCATACATCAATGGAACCTTATTTATTCAGCTTCAATTTCCAAAAATCCACCCATATGACTGGTTTTGTAGTCCAGGGTCATACATATATCTCAAGAGATAAAACATAATTGTACCCCATGATAAAGAGGAAATAACATTTAAACAATTCTATAATAATACAATTCTTATAAAATACGGACGGTGTTGTAGAAATCCCCAATCGTAAAATATCAGTGGCGTGTTTTTCTCACATCCTTGAGAAAGGCGTCATGGTTGGCGGTGGTTCCCTGTCGTCGGGCATCACGCATGTGAACCATCCCCCACCGGCGGAGAGTGAACACATCGCTGCGTACATCGTGATCTGGCGCGGGGTCACCTTCTATCACTGCGAACGAGAAAACCGCACAGCGCTCATACGTCATTCTCGGTAGGAAACTATCATATTTTCATCTTACGGCTTATGCTGAATATTACTGTATGGTGCATATTTGACCTGGGTATTGCTTTGTGTGTAGTGTTTCTGTTCGAGCCTCCTGTTGTGTCCTAAACAGTCGCCTTTGATGCTTGTTTGCGGTGTATCTCGTGCACATCATTGCATCGTGTTAAACATCGCCGTGTCCATGCGAAGAAAATAACATAAATATAGCTAGCGAACGATTCAGGTGCGTCGTTATTGCTTTGCTGACCGTACTTCTCGGTATTACATTTATGAATATGAAATCCAGGCTAAGCATCAAGCGAGTAAATAGACACGTTTTGCATAAAAACTGCACTGTCGTTTATAAAATGTCGGGAATTTCACGCAAAGCAATGTCACGTTGAATAGCCAGCAGCGCAAATGAATCTTTTTAGCCAAAGAAAAATCTGTGCAAGGCCATGTTGATAATCAGGCTCGCCTGACTGTTATTTCTAGGCTTATGACTATCAAACATGACATATCAGCTATGCTTTCATTGACATAGATGGGTTTTCTTCAAGAACACTACTGATGCTTTTAAGCAGATCGCGAGGAGTGATAAACAAAACAAGAAAATGATATAGAAATATACTTCTGCTTGGTGGGGTTATTTGATCAAATGCATGATTAAAATGAAAAGGCATCTGGCACGTTTGCGATAAAACCTGTCGGAAAATATAAGGAGTGCGACTGAATGAAGGCATCCCGACTGGTCGTTATGTAACAGCTAGCAACAACAACACTTGACAGTCATCGATGAAGAAAAGCCGGAGCCATCACAGAAACACAGCGCTGCTGAGATATTTACCACACAGTACGAAATACGAATGCATTTGTGCTTTTATTTCGTGAAATGGTATAAGATGATGATAATTCACGCGTTAGATCAGTACATTAAGCACGTTATAATACACGGAAAGCTTGTACGTGGCGAACGCTTGCGTGCAGAAGCCCCTCAAAGACCGAGCGCAAATCTACGTAAGACTTTGATGGACTTCGGGCTTTGACGCGCCCCCGTGCGTCACCCAATGAACGCTTATAACGCTTATACAGATCGGGCTTTTGTAGCCAATCAAATTGCTGCATTCATTTAGCCCACATCTATCAGGCATCTCCTTCATGGTTACACATTTTATTCCCTTATTATACACATATCATTTTGATATACACAGGATTTATTTATAGACACGAATTATTTAATTAAAAAACAGTAGTCTCTAAATCTTCAGTTCATATTTGTATTTTTGCTGATTGAGGGAGCTCTGGATTTTTAAAAATTATTTACATAAAACTTTTATTTTTGTGAGTATTTAGCTCATTCATATTTGCTGCATTACTTTACACTGTTTTAATATTGTAGTGTGATGTGTGGATATTATCCCTTTGTATTGTGTATTGTATTGGCTGGTGTGTTGGAGCTGTCCGTGGTGCTGAATCCAGATGTGCCGCCTTTATCTTTAAAAGTGATGCATGCTTGTCTTATATATGACATTGAATGTTTAGAAAATGTCTTTAGGCAGCGTTTCCATGCCCATTCATGTGTACACGAATGTTGTTTCCAGCCAAAATGACTATAAGTTGTCAAAAATGGGTGAAACAAAGGTTTGTTTTTCTCAGGCATTGCAAAAGTTCTGTGTGGCACCGTTATATCATTATCAGGCTTTTTTTTTATCCCTTTTCCTGCATTTGCAGTTGTATTGAAATGGATACCAGAACACAACAAAGAGGAAATAAGCTTTTCCCATTTAGAGTTTAATTATGTTTTGTGTTCTGTTGGAAGATAATTGTTTTATGTCATTAAAAGGATCTGATGTCAACGCAGCCATAATATGAGTAGATGCATTGAGATCTCACAGCCAGCACTGACTCAGTGGATCTGAGATCTCATCTTAAACACTAATGAATGATCGTATGTAGACGCTTCAAGCTAATGAAGGGTGTGAAGCTGTCGGTACATTAATCTGAGACAATCACAACATTTTATAGCTCATCTTTCATTTCAAACGCCTAATTTCAGAAGAGAAGGGAAGAGGGAAATAGGTGTAACTGTGAAATGTTTATTCATGAAGGAAGGTGTTATTTTTTCCATGACTTTCATGAGCTCACAGCCTCAGTCCCTCTGGAGTAACCTGGGGGTTATGTGTCTCGCTCAAGGGCAAGTGGCTCATTCCTTGCAGGGATCTTCCGGTTGCAAGTCTGAATCTTTACCCCTTACACCACAATCAACTGAAGCTTACCTCTATAACACAGCCATCTGATATTGTAGACCATCACTGAGCAAGCAGAAGAGATGATAGATTGCTTCTTTTTAACCTCCTGATCACTCTCTTGTTTTTAATGTAGTGTTGCCTTCTTAGGGGTTCAACATCAACATCACTTCTTGTAGTGCATGTCTTACTGGAGCAGTTAATGAAGCAGTTCTCATTCTTAACACTCAGTGTTTTCTTCAAGGAACATGACCAGACTAACTGCAGTGAAGTGCAACATCTAAATCACGAGTCCTCTGTGTTGTCCTTTATGTAAACTGATGGGAATATGAATCCATGTACCGTAATTCATTTATAGAACAAGTGGTTATTGTCTAGATTGCTATAAGAGTGTATTCCAGATAAGAAGCATTTTCCACTCCATGGAGTGGAGAATCGTCCAGTAGTTGTGCTGCAGAGCTCTGTAATAGTGTGTGTGTGCCCTTCTGAGTGTATTGCATCATTTCTAAGCTAGTTATTTCCCAGTGAATTAGTTTCTTGCTCCTCTTACATCTTGTGTGTTGCTTTAAATAAAAAGGTTTTTCGAAAGGAACACATATAAATATAATTCAAAATGTGTGTAATAGGTGACACTGCCATAAATTCACAACAAATGTAATTTTAAATGTCACATACTTAACTTTTACATTACATAGCAACTGAAATGTTTTTTACAAACTGTAAAGATCAGACAGGGATGATGTTAAAAATATATGTGACTTTTAAAAATGTCTGAATGTTTATTAAACACAACTTTATCCCCTAATAAATGTACAGTTTACATGAGGATCACACATTTGTTTGGACTGAATATAAAGTCCTTTCTACTATTGTCTGCTTGGTCAATTATGAGTCATGTTGGATTAAGAGAGAGAGACAGAGAGAGATAATAAACCAACCAAAGAAAACACCAAATGCCAGGATAGTCTAATATATATATATATTATTTTGCTTAAAACAACAACAACAAAAAATACTGCCAGTGGAGCTAGAAAAGTAATCTTGTTTTCTCTTTGAATTAAGATTAAGATAATAAAGATATTTTTCTTATGTAGGCATATTTCTATATGTTGTGTATGATAACATTGTACAGAGCTGATTGACAAAAACCTGTCACAGATCTCTCTGTAGGGTATATTAAATTCTGATGAGTTCTGGGGTGTGTCTGGAGTGTTGAGAGCATCCCTTAGGCAGCTGTCAGTTCCTTTTCTTCAGCGGCAGGACTGTGCTTCCCAGCATGCACTGCAGCATGAATGACTCATGCAAACAACTGTGCTGTTTGTCCTGATGTTGTGTGTGCTGCGTCTTTAAGGCACAGTGCTGTGCTGTAGTGTAAACTGCACATCTCTGCGTGAGTTTGCTGATATCTTCAAACGAGAGTGAAATTCTGATGACTGAAGTTGCTCTTTTCCATACGATTACAAAGCTTTACCATAGCCATTATCTTTGTTAAGAAACAGATCAAATATACAGTTTTCCTCTTGTTCCTGTTGCACAATCAGTTCTGATTGGTTGTGCCATCAATCTGAGCTGAGCAGTGACACTTTTACCTGGCTCTGCTGAGAAGAAACACCTACTGAAATCACAGGGTGAGTCTTGTATCTGGTCTCTTTTCATGTTGAAAATTAGCCTGTGTTGGCTATATCTGGCACATTTTACATATTGTATGTACTATAAATGTGCATTGTCCCTGATAAAAATAAATCAATGAAATGTAACTGTGCTCTTAGTAGTTGAAGTACCACACAAGGCCTTTGAAATGTCTGCTGAATGGCACTAAGAGAAATTAAATATATACTTTATGAATAATCAGTTACGTTAATTAAATGGATATGGTAGTCATAAAATAGTCTTGAATGAATTTCTATAGTGTTAGCTTGCTCAGCAAAAGTTTTTTTTTTTGTAAAAGTCAGCTCTCTGCACTGAAAGCATCAAAGCTAACAGTTCAAGGCAACAGTCATTTATTTATTTTCAATGGAAATTCTTTGGTATGGTGGACATATATTATTACAATGTTTTAAATCTGTGTCTAAATTAGAATTAATAGGTACTTTTGAATTAGTAGACAAATATAATATTAATATAGCTTATTTTTAAAACCTAAGACAAATACTGTAAGAATATATATATATATATATACTTTTTTTTTTTTTTTTGCAGAGCCACAAAAAAGATAATACTTGCATTTTCTACCCAGAAGGGGAGTGATTTTTAAATAAATAGATTAAAAAAATCTATTACACTTTATGCTTCTTTTCTTTTCTTTTCTTTTTTTTTTTTTTGGGTGCCCTCTATTAGCTTGTGTTGGCCACACTAAAACAGATAAGCTATTTAGCTATTAAGTTGTTCCAATATGACCTGACTCCAATATCTGATAATCTTATTCACAAAATGACCACTAAGCTAAAACTTGCAAGACCTGTGCATTATTGCTTTACAGATGCTTCTTCAGTAAGCACGAGCTTTACTGAGAGCTAACAAGCCTGATCAAAAGTTTGGTGAGCTGTCAAACACGGTTCACTTGGTGATGTAATGATTTGTTTTGCTAGAGACAATAAGATTGATGATTTGAATTGGAATAGCTTTAACTGCAGCAACACTTTAATGATTGCTAAATCTCTATTTAATGATTGAATCAATTAATCAAATAATCAGATTAATCATAGGCCTAACCTTTTTTTTTTTTTAATGTTGATCAGTTCAGGATGCTCTTGTTGTATTCAAGTTGAAGAAAATGGCTGAAATTGGCTGTGTGAGTGATGTCAAGCACCTCTGCCATAAACACCTCTAATTAGGGTTTGTCGATAATGTGAAGTTGGGCTTTTATACAGTCAGCATTGTGCGTCAAGCACTCAGCATATCGAAAAGAACAGCAATGTTAACAAGTTATTTATAGCGTATCTGGAATTGGTCTCGACTAAGAAATGCAAAACTGCTAGGGAGAGACTGACATTCACTTGTACAGCAAAGTCAGACTTGATTGAGCTGACAGCTCTATAATAAGAGGTTCAGATGCTACATGTCTTTTGCTCATATTATCTGTCCAGGGTGCTCTCTTAATCCAGATCACACAGTCTACATAGGGCACCTGCCCTCCAAAGAGACACCATCTTTTATATGCTCTTCTGTTCTCCCCCCAGCTTGTTCAGGAGGCTCAAATCTATACAGTATAATGATTGCAATCATGTTTCATGCTCAACACGGATCCTTGCTGATTTCAGAGTATCTTATCACCAACTTGAAGCTCATGATTCAATGGTTGGCTATAACAGTAATGAAAATGAGGCACTGAAACTAGGCATATTGTAAATGTTTTTCAACAGATCTGACTCCTAGTCTTTCTTAGCCATGTCTCAATATCTGGGAGAGCTTGGGATACTGGGGGAACAAGCCTCACAGTCTTGGTGCCATGAGTGGCATCCACTTTTGATGGGTCCAACGGTATCTCTTCTACCTCTTCCGGTACTTAGAGCCACAGACGAGGAACCTCAGCAGTCATCCTTGGCCTACATACTACAAGGACAAGTTGCTCTGTTTCATTCATCATGAAGACCTTTGAGAGGCTTGTCCAGAAACATGCCCAAACACCGATCTAGCACATAAAACATGGATAAACCACCAAGAGAGCGGACGAAACCATGCACACATTGTAACCAAGACCTGGAAAAGTCACCTAAACCCACTAAACAGTATGTAGAAAAAATAATACATCGTCGCAGGAGATGAAGATTAATTCTTTTAGAAATGGTTTGTCAATAAATAGCATTACTAGTTTTAGATGTATTGACATAACTATTGAAAAAGGTTTCTTGGGGATTAGGATTAGTTTAGCTTGTATGACTTTTATGAGTTTTTGTGAAAAGATTTGATGTATATTACTGTCAAGTAGGTCTTGCTGAGTACCTTTGAAAGATGTTGAGGCATTTAATGTAAAATATTAGTTAAGAATTAAGCATGTGATGCCCTATTTACCGTATGTTGTCTGAGAGAAAATGCTGTCTGTATTATTCATAAAGATCAGGTGTAATTTGTTGAGGGAGCCAGGTCCTAAACTTATTCTGTTTCTAGCATAAGAATCTGAACTGATGCTCGAGAGCAAGCTCATTAAAAAGCAGCAAGATCTGCTGAAAAAAATTAGTTTTAAAAGGGAAACTGCTGCTTCAGTACAGATGCTGTGAGAGCTCCACAAAGAGCAAACCAAACAAACTGACAAAGACTCAGTAGAGTGTGTCTCTCAGCAAAACAGCTAGAGTCTTCTGACGGGGGTATTTGTAATGAACAGGATGGGGTGCAATTCACAACCCACAGGTGGAGCTGACATCAGTCACAAATACACAGGTGAAGTCTCACACACAACACAAACCTTGCATGCATTGACAGGACAATGAAGCATAATGATAACTTTCCATGCTACACAAGCTCCTGGGTTAGTGGTTAGGATGAGAGCAATGAACTTACATTCTGCACAAATGGTAAAGCAGAGATTTCACAAATTATACAAACATTATTGTGCAGAAATGGATGACATTGTACATTCTCTTAGTCAAGTTTAATTGACAGTTATAATTATATGAAACTGATGTATTATATGAAACTCTTTGTTGAATTGCTTGTTTTAAAAAGTTAAAAAATGGAATGAATTCACAAACATACCACACTTTGGGCCAAACAATTAAATTTAAACTAATCTTTCGTGAAAAGCTGTATTTAATCATTTTGCAGATGCCTTTGTTTGAAGTGACGTGCAGTGCATTTTATCAGTGCACAGCTTTAATATTGTAGCAGAATGTGATGAGGAAATGAAATTAATCCATCTTGCACAACTAATTGTTTTGAGCTCAAATGAAAGATTAGGAGTTTTCTCTAAATTACAGAGAGGCATGCATTGACAGTAGTTGCCTCAGTGAAGCCAATGGACATTCAATATCAGAATTAATGTGATTTCATTATGAAGGTGAAGATCACACCATTAGCAGCTATGATAAGCAACCACCACTCTTTCTCTTTATTTGAACACCCGTTCTAGCATGATTTCAGCCTTTGCTGCTTTTATACTAAACCCTTGTTCCAGATGTTGATATAGAAATATAAGCAAGTGGGAATTCCTTTTTTCTGTTTTTTTCTTTTGCAAGCAGTGTTAATGCACACTTTTGTTTGTCACCTACATCGCACTGGAAAGCTATGCCAGTGTTCCTGAGCTGAGTAGTCTTTTCTAAACCCATCCCTGCAGCATAAGTATTCAGATAATAAAAATGTGTGATTTTCCGTTATTGTTGAAAACACTAATCTAAGTTGGGCTAACTAGTCTAATACTGAGCCCTTGAGCGAGACACATAGCCTCTAGCTTCTTCCAGGGTGACTGTATATCTGTTAACTGTAAATCTCACTGGATAAAAAAGGTCTGTTAAATGACTCAATCAAACCAAACCATACTCCAGATCAAACCCTCACTTTGTGAAATGAATTGTTTTTTTTTTGTTCCCCAGCATCTCCTCAGAATCAATGTCAGTTGAGTTGAGATAAGCACAGGTTTCTAACATCTTTTGATCACAGGACTGAGTCCTCTTATTAGTTCCAAGTACGCTAAGGACAACTTTTGGCTGAAAGTAATTTATTTTCACATCTCTCCACTCAAAGCCTGTCTTGAAATAAAAGTAGAAATGTTTCATTGTGCTTTTGAGATAATATTGTATATTACCATCATGTGATCCCTTAATTAATTATGATGAGCTCACTGAAAAAGATTCACTCGTGATGGCAGATGAAAAGTAGTAAAAAAGAGATTAAAAAGACAACCAGTGTGAGCGTATGCTCCATATTCATGTTTGTTGGCTCAAATTGTTAGCTTAGCTAATGAATCAGAGGTGTTTGTAACACTTAGAGAGAGCTAGTTAGCATTCCCATTCGTCTTAATGACAGTTTGTCAGCTTGTACAGGGCCGTCCCTGAAGTAGTGTGAATGTTTTACCTTATTGTACTGTAAGCTGTTGGATGTCAAAGGCAGCACACAGGATGTAAAAGTCTATTTTATGCTTTTAAGATCTTTTTTGTGTTTCATTTACAAGTTTTTTAGCTTACAGTATATGTTACAGTATATGTTTTTGCAAAATTGTCCAAATGTTGTTTATCGAATGCAGGATTGGAAGGTGGTAATAGTGTAGTTACCAAATCCACTTTCTCTCAATAAATTTCTAATCTGCTGCTCATTAATAGTTAGTAAGGTTGTTGTTAGTTTAGGTATTGGGTAAGATTAGGGATGTAGAAAAAGGTAATGCAGAATATGTGCTTTATAACTACTAATAAACAGTTAATAATAGTTAATAATAGGCAGGCTAAGAAGCAACTAGTTAATACTGAGAATTGGACCCTATACTAAAGTGTTACCGAACATTAATATACTGTACAAATGAAAAAGAAAAAAATGTGTGAATTTCTATAATACCGTCAATTTCCAACATTTGGTAGTCCTACTTATGCGAATGATAAATATAAATGAAGAAGGATCTCATCCAATAAGATTTGCCTAAAACGTTTGTCCGTTATGAACAGCAGGTTGACGTCACATGGGCAGATCATAATTTTATTATAATATGTGTAGTTACTATCTCTTTAAATGTTTCTGAAGCATGCCCAAACAGAAGTGATGAGTTTGCTGGATTTAATAACAGCACCTACTTCAGGGAATAGTGTCTCCAGCAGCACACTGAACATCTGTTCAACAAACTAGCTTGTTGTTTTTTATGCACTGTCGTGTGGCAGATTATTCCTATAGTAACCTATAGTGCCCAGTGTCTCTCTCAATGGCAGACAGGTTAGTAGTGTTTGGGAAATTAAAATATGGGCCTCATCCATTTCTTTTATTGCTTTCTTCTGCATGTGTTCATAAGTAAACAATAAGTAGTATAGTTTTTTTAAATTGAATGAGTAAAATTAATCATGTTTGTGTACATACACACACACACACAATATCTTTACTTTTACATGCAACGTAGAATCGACTATTGTTTTAAAATGTAATTGATACAAGTTTTTTTGAAACAAGCTTTATAATTACAATTTAAAAATGAGTTTAAATGCAACTCAAAAAAATGAGTTTGCAAAATGCAAAACAATGACTATATTCAGTGTCTTTAACTACTTTTCTTAGTGATATTTAGTGCCAGTTTATCAGGAAATTATGAGTTTGTTCTCTTTGACTTGAATGGAAACAGTGCTTTATTCGCAAAAGTTTAATGCAATGTACCAGTAAAATTTGTGTCTTTGGATGGAAACATGATTACTTATTGGTGACTCTGAGCGATGACGCTGTGACAGAACTGCAAAGAGATTCAGTGAAATGACCAATATTTGGTACTGTAGCCTTGAAAGCCGGCCATCTGCACCTCTCATCTTTCTCCTGTTTCTCTTTCCATTTCTCATGTCTTGATTTTGGCCATGTCTTCTCTTGCCAATGCCCAGATGGGAGCAGCGTTACGTGTGTGAGTTTGGGATAAACCAAGGAAAAAGTCCAGCCGCCAGATCATCCCCCTCTTGGTCTTAACGTTGGCTTACATGTATTTTATCAAAACATAAAATCATAAATGTTGCTAACAATCATGTGTTTCCAGAGGATGGCAAACAACCCACCCACACACACACGCACACACATACACACACTGATGATTAATCTCTTAATGGCCGTTCTTCCACATTACATCAGACCCCCTGAACCTCCAGTCACATGACTTGTTTAATCACGGCTCAGCCAATCAGGCTGCTTCTGCTGAAAGCTCTGTCTGAGGGAGCGCTGTCTCCTGGCAACTCCCAGCATGCTTTTCTTACGTGCCGTAAGCTCCTCAGATATTAGCTGTGGCGTCTCTGCTTTGAGCTGCTTAGATAATGGACTGTAGCCAGACCTCACCTGCGAGATCGGCCTCTCTCCCTCTCCATATCACTGCACCACACCTGCTCCACCTCACATACAGCTACACTTTCATCTTCCAGCCCTTTTACTGTAAGAAAAAAAAATACCAGAAAAACAAAACAAAACAAAAAACATACTTGTAATTTTCTGCTATGGACACCCTAAAACACCACAAAATGTGTAATTCAAGCACCAGGGAAAACACCTGTGAAAAAGAATTATGAAGAAATCCTACTTATTAAAACAACACATTGGACCCTATTTTTACTGTCTTTTTTAGAGAGCTTCACATCATATAATACATTCTCATATAGAGAAAGACAGAAGATCATGTTTTAATATTAGACTTTCTAAATGCAACTTTAAAAAAAATAAACAAGTAAAGTTGGTTTTATCTGCACTGTATTTAATGAAGTTAATATCTTCAGCACAAACATGCCTCCTTTTTATGTAAATTAGTAGGGATGTAAAGGTATCAAAATTTCACGGTTCGGTAATACCTCGGTATGAATGGCACGGTACGGTATTTATTGAAT
>JAUMHE010000080.1:1193728-1224203 GCA_032359235.1 Enteromius mattozi
TATATATATATATATAAAATTTCAGAAAATTAAATGTGCGTTATTTGCAATAATGAAAATGTAAATGAAAATGTATTGAGTGAAATTATTGCTTCTAATCTATCTGCCACATTAATATAATGACTTATATAATAATGATTAACAATTGAATTATGCTTATGTGGCAACACTTTAGAATAAGTAACACTTATTCACTATTAACTACAACTTTTCTTTCAATAAACTCATAATTTGCTGCTTATTAATAGTTAGTAACGTAGCTTTTGAGTTTAGGTGTTGGGTAGGATTAGGGATTTAGAATAAGGCATTAATATGTGCTTAATTACTATTAATAAATGACTAATATTCTAGTAATATGCATGCTAATAAGCTCAACACCTAAACTAAAACAACCACTACCTTACTAACTATCAGTTGGTAAGTTTATTAAAGGAAAACTCTTAGTAATTAGTGAATATGTGTTCCATAATCTAAAGTGTTACCCTAACTGGATTCAGATTTGTAATGAATGGACGGTCCTAGTAAATAAAGTTTGACACATGACAGTAAACAATGTCATGTTAAATATGTGAAATGAATGCTGAAGGGTGACAGGCTGCTATTATCACATGTATCACATGTATTCTTGTCAGTGTGACGATGTGGTGTTAATAATGACATGGATGTTTCTGCCTGCAACTCCTCCTGTCTGTGTCAATTCATGTCAAGGAGACAATTGTCCCTTCAGTTCACCTGACTATTCCCTCATTTCATTAGTGGATTGATTTGGGTTGTCACCTCTGTTAGACTCCAAACCTGTGGAGGCCTCTCTTCAGGAAGCTGGTGTTATTTCTCTGGCTGCTTGCAGGTTTAATTAAACAGTGAGAGACATTAGACGCATTAGACATGCTGTGAGTGAAGCATCGTGATGATGGGTAAAGTGTCTTGTTTGTGCTGCTATCATATAAACTTGGTGCAGATTTTTCAGGCACTTAAAAATTTTTTTTTGGTGCAAAAAAAGGTGTTCCTGTTATTTAAGAATGTAAGAATTATATATAATATATATAATTATATATAAAACAGTCTAGGAAAATACAGTATTGACTTCATGTGTTATTTGCAGTTAAATAAAAATATATTTTAAATTTATGTTAAATGTAATTACTCACTAGATTAGCTAATGAAGTAGGAAATATATGCTTACAATTACTTTTGTTGTTTTAGAAAAATGGTTAATGTGTACTTCCAAATGTCCTGATAATAATTTAAACTAACATAAACCTACTTTAATTTAATTTCTATTGAAACTTTTGGTAAAACTTTAGCATAGAGAACACTTATTCACAATTAACTATGACCTATCTCTCAATAAATTAATAATTTTCTGCTTATTAATAATTAGTAAGGTCAATCAATCACCTTTGTTTATATAGCGCTTTTAACAATACAGGTTGTGTCAAAGCTGTGTCAAACGTAGTTGTTAAGTGTAGGTGTGTAGGGATGTAGAAGGTTGTAGAATGGCTAATATTATAGCAATATGCATGCTAATAAGAAACTAAGAGACCCTAAAATAAATTATTCTGCATGACCATATTTTAGTTCCCTTAATCCACCCAATAATTTAAACTTAACAACTACTGCACTAACTGTTAATAATGAGCAAATTAGGAGTTTACTGAGGGAAAAGTCGTGGTTAGTTAGTTAATAGTCAGAATTGGTCCCCAAACTAAAGTGTGACCAAATATTTGTAATAAGTTACTATTTCATACATTTAAAATATATTAATCAATGTAATATCAAATAACACTGTAGTTAAAATTATAATGAATTACTTTGCATGTGTTTTAGTATGTTAGTCAACACATCAAAATAAGACAAAAGGTTATATTAACTTAATAATTTAAAATGCAAAAAAAACTTTTGATATTTTTACAGTGTTTTAGAAAGTGGACACTCTTTAGGTGGCCTTTATTTAATTAACATTATATATATTATATTATATTATATTTTTGCAAGTACAGTTAATACGCTTTTAAATTCTGAAGTAAACTATAAGTGAACATTCTTTTTCACAAGGCTAGATACTATGTTAGATAAGATGTTATTATTGTCTGTTCAGCTCTGAATGCTGCTAAAGGTTAGGAGGTAAAGGTGAGGTAAAGAGTGAAAGAATCATTTCTGTCATTTGTGATCTTGACTGGTTTGGTGTGATTGTTTGTGGTTGTTGTGTTTCATTTTACGAAATGACGGCTTCCACAGCTTCATCTTAATGTGCCCCTATTATGAGTAATGAAATATTCATACTGGAGTCCCCAACAACAGGGTGACATGCATGCAAGGTCAGAAAACATTCATTGCCCTAAAATATACATTTATTTTGACCTTTTTTGCTCAACGACTCAAATAATTTGCTGAATGATTTATTTTTGTGGTGATTGGTCTCGTCTCATGTTCTTCTCATCATGTCTGTAATGTCTGATAAAGCAGTGTTTGTGAGAGCAGTGCTGCTTTGTGTACAGCGTTACCGGGGAAACAGATATTTAAAGAAACACCTAGATTATTTTTTTTTTAAACGACTCGTTTCAATGATTCAGAGTTGACTCTTTCTTTTGAGAGACAATAACTTTATACATGGTGCACTTTCAGATTTATAACCTTGCAGGATGTTTTCATTCACTTAGAGCTGTGTTACACACTACATGAAAGATCATTTTAAAAAATCCATAATAGGAGCACTTTGAAAACACAAAGCAAATGTTTCCTCACCAGAGCAACCCAGCAGCTTTCTGTCACAATGCTCCCCAGTGTGATGGTGTGATCACTCTCTCTGTCTCTCTCTCTCTCGTTCTCTCGCTCCTCCCTGTAACCCCTCGCCTCATGCCGTCTAAGCCATTCAAGTGGAACACTGCAGGATTATCCTCTACATGAGCTCCAGACGCATTCCACAACCAAGACTGCATTAGAAACAACTACGATACTAAAACATTAGAGGCCAATAATATCACCGGCCGGACCTGTGTAATGATATCTGGATTATTTTACTCTTAAAAGGTCCTACCATTGTTTGTGAATGGGTTCACCGGTGGTAAGTTCATAGTTTTTTCTCAAAACGAAGAGCTAGATACTGTGTGCATGGAATGGATTTTTCCCTTGTGGCTGGTTCTGCTGAGAGCTTTTGGTAACACTAGTGAGTCTAATTCTCACTATTAACTATTGTTTACTAGAATGCCTATTATTAACTTATTGGCTGTTTATTAGTACTTATAAAGCACATATTCTAAATGAGCATATTCTACATCCCTAATCCTACCAATACCTAAACTTAACAACTACCTTGCTAACTATTAAAAAGCAGCAAATTAGGAGTTTACCGAGGGAAAAGTCCTAGTTAATTGTGGTAAATAGTGAGAATTGGACCTTAAAATAAAGCGTGACAGATTTTTTTCTTTTTCTTACAATAGATGAAAAAAAAAACACATTGCACATTTGGAAACTCTGTAAGTCAAACATTTGGTGTCACTTCTGAAATGTTTTAGGCTTATTTTGATCCACAGGCTTCTGATTAAATGTTTGAAATGAGTTTTGTAAATACTATTTGTACCTGCTTATACATTCTTTAGTTTAGGGACCAATTCCTAACTGCTTACTAACTGTTAATAAGCTGCAAATTAGGAGTTTATTGAGGCATGAGTTTTAATAAATAGTGAGAATTTGTCCCCAAATTAAAAATGTGACTGGAAAAATGGTTAACCGTGCAGGATTTGTGAGAAGTCCTTCAGTGCCTCTGGAAACAACATCCTGTGTGTTTCATGAAGGTGGTTGAAAGCTGTAATCTAAACAGATTGATCTAGTTTATATCCTACACTTTGATATTTCTCAACATCAGTATACAACTATAAACAACCTATTTTGGTACACTTACATAGCTGAATGTATCATCGAAAATTCGTAAACCAATAAACAGTAGATTCAGCATGCTTTGCAGTAAGCAGTTCAGGTTAAAGCACAATCTGGTTTTATGATAAAATACAATTCACATGCTGGCAACAATTTATGTCACTGTTTTCTTGACCCCCTGACAGGGTACACTAGGTCTAATCACTGTAATTAGTCAGTTTCTAATAAATGTTGAAGTGCAGAGGCAGACATTATTTTTCAGACAAACATCTGTGTCAGTCTTGCACACAGTATCCCTGCACAAACCTTTGACTTAATTACCAGCTACTCACAATTAAATGCCATCCCCCTGTGAAAAACACGTGTGTTGAATGTTATCTGTAGTGTACTCAAAAGTATATTTTTAAAGCTGTACTTAAAAGAGAGTTCACTTAGCTTCTTAACACACTAAAATGCAATGAAATGTGAAAGAAAAAAAAAAGTTTAAGCTTAATGTTTATTTTAAACCTTTATGTTTTAATTTTCTTTGGTCGTTCTTTAATGAAGTAAGCTTATTCTGGTGTGATGACAGTTTTCATTAGAAATGATAACTACTACAATTAGAAAAAGTATTTAAGTTTAGCATAAATGCCTGTCAGTATATTCAGCAGCACGGTAACCGTAATTCAAAGATAATAGAAGTAATTATGAATAAAATTAAATCTTACATTTATGGATCAAAACACTCTTCAGTTGATCTAATCACATTTATTGTAAATTTAAAATGATATATTTTCATTAAATTGCAAATGACATTCAATTAGTGTCCAGAAACATTTCAAAACATCCAGAAAAGTATATTATTACTGCAAAAAAAAAAGTATAAGGGTGCTTCTTTTTCACAGAGGTTTGTTGTGGTATGAAATGATGACATTCATATGTAAATAAAGAAACTGTTTATCTTTTTAGCATAAACACCACTCTTGCATATTTGTCACTTTAGATGTTGCGTTATTCACAAGGAACAATGCTTTATCTGCTCCCGTTAGCTTGTGTTATTTAAAAGAGATGTTTGTCTGCACTTTCTGTTTATTATAGCAGCAATAATACATTTACCCAGGCATATATCCGGGTATATACTGCCTGTGGTTTAGACTTAGCACTCTTTCAACATATTAAAGAGCAGAAGGAGGTGCCAAGATGATAGTGCTGAAGTGATTCTGTCCAATACCGGCAAAGAACGTCAGATCAGGGCCCTTTTTTAGTCTTAGCAGAGACACAATATCTTTGCACTTTTGTCCTCATAATCTGAATGAATGACGTCCTCATGTGAAATCATTAAATATTAATATTAGTAGTATTACATGTGCTAAGCCCAGCTGTTGTCCTGACACTGAACATTAAATACTGCTGATTACATTGTCTCTGTGTTTCTATGATATAATATTTAAATGGTGACTATGTAAACATAAATGAGTGTCATATCTGCCGTGTAAGATGGGGGTTCATCCAAATTTTCTTTGGCAGGGGTTTCGAATGTGCTGAAACATATATAAGGATGAAGTGAAAAGTTTACTTACACCTTGCAGAATCTGAAGATGTTTACATATAGTCCACAAGAGATAATAATAGTTGAATTTATAAAAATGACCCCGTTCAAAAGTTTACAACCCCTTACTGTGTTGTTCCCTGAATGATCCACAGCTGTCTTTTTGTGTTTAGTGATGGTTGTTCATGAGTTCCGTGTTTGTCGTGAACAGTTAAACTTTCTGCTGTTCTTCAGAAAAATCCTTCAGCCCCCAAAAATCATTTTTGTGTTTGAACCCTTTCCAACAATGACTGTATTTGAGATGCATCTTTTCACACTGAGACACACTCATATGCAGCTATTACAGAAGGTACAAACACTCACTGATGCTCCGGAAGGACAAAAACAATGCATTGATTTCATTAACATTTTCCTTTTTTGCCCAAATATCATATTTTTTTCATTTAGTTCTGCCCTTCAGAGGCTACAGAAAATAGTTACATGTTTACATGTTAAATGTACCCTGTTTAACTGTTCAGGACAAACAAAGGACTCATGAACAACTATCACTAAACACAAAAACACAGCTGTGGATCATTCAGGTAACAACATAGTATCAAGTGTGTGTAAACTTGTGGATGAGGTCACTTTTATGAATTCAACTGTTATTTTCTCTCATGGACTGTAAACAAGGTAAAATACCTTATCCATGTACTAAATCAACAATAACATGCATTTTGTACGATCCCTCTTGTTTTGGTAAAGTTATGGAAATTTAGCAGATTCTGCAAGGTGTATGTAAACTTCAGCTGTTGTACACATTAAACATAATATTTGAGAAGCTGCATTGCATCACATGATTCATGTGTAATTCTAAATCAAATCTTTGTTTGAAGAATGATTGAATGTTGATCAACATACATAAAAGTAAAATAACTAGATCATTTGTCAGTGAGTCAAGCGAAAAAAAAGTTTAAGACTTCATTCAGTGCAAACACTTTTTAATGCAGTTTATTTAGTGTACATTTACCTCATTGTTCAGAAAGAAAAGACAAGTTTCTGAAAAAATAATATAGAACATACCGTTAAACCATTCATATATGTTCACAGATGTATATGTGGTATTTGTCTTAAGCTTTCTGTTAATGAAACATTCTTCAGTGATTTCAGCATGGTTTGCAGGGTAATTATCATTAATATGCAAACATTTTATGTTAAATGCCTACATATTACTAGGCCATTATACAGCCACGAGGAGCAAACAGCTAATAAAATAAGAATCCTTAAGACTCTTACAAGGTGTCATTATGGGCCCTCTGTCACATTGGGCTTAAGGAATTTGGGTTTTAGAAACTGGGTTAAAGACTCATTAAACCACGTTCACCTTTCCATTGCTCATGTTATGAATCTGTGTTTATTTGTCTCAGATGCACTACTAGGTTTGTGAAGCCCATGTTGTGGTTGAGTGGGTTATTTTTATCGTAATTATTTTTTTTGAGTTGGATAAGTAGTTTTCAGTAAATGTATTAATTATGCATGCTGCATTTCTAGGCTTTTTGTATATAGTCAGCTGAAACAACAGAGCAGCACATCAGGTTATGGGTTCAATTTCCAGGGAAGTCTTGGATTGAAATATATATATTTTTAATTAAATATTGAATTAAATAACTCTACTACTGTAAAGCATGACGGAATATTATTAAAACATAATTATTTAAAATGTACTTTAAAGTAAAACATCATAAAATCTCTAAATCTAGATTTAGAAGAAGCATCACACTGCCCAAATAAGAAGAGACTCTGAAACCAGCATGTCTCAGATGCTTCAGCAGCTTTCAGAAGGACTGTTTTTGACATTGCTTTGTTGCTTATTTAACTGGATGTATGTAAAAAATCACATTAACAATGAACATATTCTTGCTTCTATCTTGATTGTGGACATGATATCAAGCGTTTATATAATTTTAACTAGACAAAATTGTGCTTTTCCAACTCGTTTTGCCAAATGCTTTGATTTTTTTTTTTCTTTAACGCAATGGCATTCAAACATTTTTTAAGTTGTCTGTGTCTCTCTCTTTTTAGTGCTTGAGGAAGTCCGCTTTTCTGCAGACGTGTTCAGTCTTGCTTGGCATCACCCAGCACCATGTCTGGCTCTTACGATGAATCCGCTGTTGCTGATGAGGCCATGGACAGCTTTTGGGAGGTACAAAGACCACCATTTCCTTCCTCTAAATGCTACACTGCTAAGTTATTCAGCCGGTCATCAATAGTTGTGCTGTGTTTTAGCCAGCAATGGTTGGAAAACAGGAGGAGGCTGTGTTTGCAGTATCAGAATCTGCCAGAACGCTCACAATGAGCTCTATTTAGACGACACTGTCGGCCCCTGTGATGTTGCCAGAGCCCTTCACATCACCCTTTGTGAGGCTCTGGCAGCCAAAACAGTCTTAACATCACGTCAGTATTATGTCAAAGTGATCGCATATTCAATCAGTGCTAGGACAGTGATGCAGATCTAGTTTTTGAGCCGTTTTTAAGTAGATACTCCAGCACAAGGTCTATTGAGCTCCCGAAAGAAGCACCTGCATCCTGACTGCAGTCTGCAAGTGTTGGATGTGCCAGTTCTGTGTGTCTGACTTATCGACGGTGAATAAAGAGCCCCGTCAGTGCGTGCTACTATGGGTTTTTATTTACAGGCTGATATGACTCATCAGAGCTTGTGTGAAGGTCAGTGTAGCTGAATATAAGATAAAACGCTGTAGTAAAACCTGCCTAGAAGGAGAACTGTACTATAAAGGTGGTTCAGAATGGAATACCGCACAGTGAAATGTAACAAGTTGACTTTAATAAGAAAAAAGAAAGAATCCGACTGCCTTAAAGGGGACATGAACTCATAAACAAAAATTCCCTTGATCTTTTGACAGATAAGAGGCCATTGTGCTATATAGACGTCCTGTAAGTTTAAGGGCTCACAATCTAGTCTAAAATATGCAAAACTGCATTGTTGGTGGTTTTGAATGTAAAACAAAATGAGCTTTCACTCATCAAAAGATGGTCCCTTTAACATTTTCTATTTTCTTTAAGTTACGTTGCACCTACATAGACTAACTGCCACTAGATTATTAGTATTAGTAGACTGGTAGGGTTAGGGTTAGAATAAAGCCTAGTTCACACTACAGGATTTTAAGCGTGATTTAAGTCCGATTTAACAAGCTCGCCGACAGGGTCGGGTTGTTATCGGGGGAAAATAACGGGGTTATTGCATGCTCATCCATCTTTATGTGTAAACTACTTAATGATGCATCAAAGAGGCTAGCTGACACATCACAGACGCCAAACAAATATCTAGCATGACAAATATCTAAACTGGTTAGCGACTCAACATCATGTGGCGTCAGGTTTCCAGTGAAAGAGCAAAGCATGGGTTGAGGTCACCGGAATCAAAACAACAGCAGCAACATGGCTTAAAGTGAAGTTTGGACACAATAAATGGAGCAAATTTTTTCATAGCGCAAACAGCTTGTTGCACTAATGTCTTCCAGACGTCCATTTTTAAATAAATAACTTTCACATGTTGTCTCACGTCATTTCCGTTCCAATTCTTGCATACGTTTTCATGACAAAACATGGTTTGTAGAGTCGTTGGATGACAGAGCTGTTGTCAGTTCAGTGTGTAACCCCCGGTTATGAATCATTTACATATTGTCACGCAGTGTGAACACCACAACGAGTTAAAGACAGAAAATCAAGTCATGTAGTATGAACAACACAGTGATATGCTGATGTTTAAAGTCATGTAGTGTGAACTTGCCTTAAGTTGACATGTTCTTGCAAAGTTACTTATATTCAGTAGAATGTTGGAGACCATCACAATAATGAGTTAGCAGAAAGTAAGCAGACACTCTACTAATCTTCTAATAAAAGTTAGTTGACATGTAGGTGCAAAGTTAGTTATTGTTAACAGAATGTTCAAAAGAGATCATCAAAATAAAGTGTTACCCAAAATGATAATTGCCTTATTTCTGATCTTTATTCTAAAATATATTTTTAATGAAGATCCAAGCTGTGTTAGTAAGAAATTGGTCCTTTGTTTACTTCATTTTGCCACAGATTAGTTTACAAACAAGGCACAATTCGTCGCAGGATTTTTAAAAAGATTAAACTAAAAGACAGTGATGTGCCGAATATATTGGATCCGACAGTAATGTCACAAAAACAAGTAACTGTTTTCATTACTTGATCACTATTGCGTTGTTTGTTAAACAGATTGTTTGATACGAGTGTTTATTTTATAGTTTATGTTTTTAACCTAAATCACAGCAGTGTCCATCATTGAGGAATGTACACTGTCAAACACACACACAACGCTAAATCTCCATCACCTGTTTTCAAATGGAGCGGCAGTTAATACACAGAGCTGTAGATGACTGATAAGCTATGAAATATGGCGTTCAGTATCACAAATGAATTGCCTGTGATACTGAATCTGATATTGCATAGCTTGTCGTCTCTAATGTTGCCGTCGCCTCTGGCTTGCTTAGTTGGGGGCACCTAATTTCTAGCAATTATCGTCGATTTGATTACAGAGACTGACTGCTTTTAATAAAAAAAAAAAAAGTAATCTCATCATTATACATTACCATCACTCTATTCACCTATTTAATACTGTTCAGTGCTTTGCTACAATCTGTATTGTTAAAAGTGCTATATAAATAAAAGTAATTGATTGATTGATTGATTGTTAGAGATGTACACTTCTGCCGCTCCATTTGAAAACAGGTGATGGAGATTTACCACTAATGCGCATAACTATACCATGTAATATACTGCTCAGCCCTACCTGAAACAGATTGATCTGTACAAAGCTCATTGTTCTAAAAAAGTGAGGTGTGCTCTAATTGGCCAGCTATCCAGTGCACTGTGATTGGCCGAATACCTCAAGTGTTTGAAGGAAATATCACAGTCCTTTTCATAACATGATGCCGCGTCCCAGTGCTATTACCCCAACAATAAAAGTCATTACAAATGCGGCATTTGTTGCATCCAGTGGAGACATAATTACTGATTATCATGACAAAGTTCTGTCTTTTTACACGTCGTGTTGCATCAGGCCTCGTAAACATAACACCATGTCTGCTGCTCTTTTTGGTCAGGTCCGTAAATGCGCTGAACGCAGTCTAATATTTGGGTTAAACTGTTCTGGAACAGTTTTGTAAATACTACTGAACCACTGATTTCTAGTCATGTCCTCTTTTGGCAGCACAAGCAAAGTAGTTTTACTTCCACATCGAAACACAGTGTCTCCAGAACATGGCCTCAGCAACAACACTACAGCAAGAATAAGAGTTTCACCTTCTTTCTTTGTGTAAACATTTGGGGGGTGTTATGAAAATAAACCCACACTGTGACGTAGAAAAGTGGGTCCATGTTTAAACGAGCCGTTTTAGGGGGGCATGTACGTGAACAGCGCAACAAATCTCAGACAGAAAACTGCTACAGTGTTCTAGTTACGACTTTTTGACACAAATTTCAAATGATTTCCAACGGTTGCTTTATCGCGTCCAGCGTAGGCAGACTTTAGCTGTCGCAGAATGACGCCTGGTGTAGACAAGGAGTTACTCACCTATCGCGAAGAATTAAAGCAACCTCGGCATCCGATCACAGGCCTTTCCGCTTGTTCAGTTCTCTAGAAAGTTAATTCGATATTTACACAGGTCCTACTTCTTGCCTTATCATTCCGCAGACATTCCTTTTTGTGTTTCCAGGGAACTGGAAGGAAGAGATTTATTAAACATTAATTAAAAAGTATCAACGGAACATTAATCGCCATAGTGGTGAATTAATGCGGAAAACAAAACCACTTAGGCATCAAGTTACTTTCTGTGATGGTAGCTAAGTTGTATTAACGATTTAACTACATTCTGACTTTTAAAGAGGAATGAGCGGAACTAAAGAGGAAGATACTTTAACTGACAGAATGTTTACTCATACAAGCTATCTTATGATTAAGTAAACAATGCATAGTACATAAATAGTACAAATGATCAGTATTTTACAATCAAGTTCAATGAATCTTTAACATTACATAAAGTAAAAATAAATAAATAAATAACAGTTATACTTTACAGGGAGCTAATGTTGAGCTAACTGTAGCTAACTCTCCATCTTAAGCAATATATGCGAATATTTGTCAGAATTTTGACAATATTCAATTAGTTAAAAGGCATTTAAAAAACCAGTGTTGTTTATAAAATCCAGCTGACATAACTGCAGTGAGGCTGCAATGACACATTGTGTTTTTCATCCCTTTAAACCCATCTCTTTAAAATACAAAGCTTCACTTAGCTTTCCTGTGTGTGTGTGTGTGGTTATGATGTCATTGTTAGTGCAGTGAAGCGCAGGATTAGAGCTCCAGGAGCACATGGACACAAAGCTGTGGCAGTCATTGCGTAACTTCACATGCACAAGAATGAGTCCCTTCCCCCTCTTATCACCCGCTCTCATTTCTCTCCACTTTATTATGCCACCTGCAGGCACCAGAGAGAACGCCACACTATATGGTCTTTCTATATGAATATCCACAAATATTTTGGGGAAAACCTTATGTTATATTATATTAATAGACAATATAATATAAGTGCTGTCAAATTAATCATGAATAATGTAAATATATAAGATATATATATATATATATATATATATTTAAGAATATAAATGTATACACATTCAAATATTTTTTTTAAATATATACTTTATGTTTGTGTATTTATGCATAATATATATACACAGTACACATACATATATTATGTAAAAACCTATTTTGGATGTGATTTATTGCGATTGATTGTTTAAAAGCACGATATATAATACTGACTACAAGTGAGTATTTTTCATGATCAAAAACCATTGTAAAACATTTATAATGTTACAGAAGATTTCAATTATTTCAAATAAATGCTGTTCTTCTGAACTTTCTGAATACTGAAAATATCTATTACAGTTTACCCCCCAAAAATTTTCAGCACAACTGTTTTCAACATTGATGATAATAATACATGAAGCAAAGCAGTATATTAGAATGGTTTCTAAAGGACTGGTGACACTGAAGACTGGAGTAATGATGCTGAAATTTCAGCTTTAGATTACAGGAATAAATTACATTTGAAAATAGAGAATTATTTGTTACGTTAAGTTGTAACTAAATTTCACAGTATTACTGTTTACTATAATTTTCATTAAGTGAGCATTCTGTCAAATAGCTAAAACACAGTAGTACTAAATGAAATTTTCATGGTATCATCTTGCAGATTCTACATGGGCTATATAAACCTTTGAGCAGAATTGTAGTTCAAGTTATACGTAATACGATGTGATGTGTAATATGATTTCTTCCACTTCACTTAGGTGGGAAATTATAAGCGCGCTGTCAAGAGAATTGACGACGGCCATCGACTCTGCAATGATCTTATGAACTGCCTTCAGGATCGTGCCAAGATTGAGAAGGCCTACAGCCAGCAGCTCACTGAATGGTCCAAAAGGTGGAGGCAACTGATCGAGAAAGGTCAGTCAGAGAGACCTAAATCTGTTTTTTTCATCCTTTCAAGATCTTTGAAGCAGTTATTTTAAATTTTCAGAACTGTTATTGGAAGAAGTCAACTTTGGGCATAAATCATGCCAATAAAGCAGTCATCTCAGTATATTCAGTGCATTTGTCTGGTTTGTATGCGTGTGTTTGTGTGGCCAGGACCTCAATATGGGTCTGTGGAGCGTGCCTGGATAGCCATGATGACAGAGGCCGATAAGGTGAGTGAGCTTCATCAAGAGGTGAAGAACGGCCTGATGAACGAGGACATTGAGAAGGTGAAGAACTGGCAGAAAGACTCGTACCACAGACAGATGATAGGTGGCTTTAAGGAAACCAAAGAGGCAGAAGAGGGCTTCAAGAAAGCCCAGAAACCCTGGGCGAAGAAACTCAAGGAGGTAGAAATAAAAACATTTGAATTATGTCAATTCTGTGTTAGCATTGTAATGTAATGGCATTATTTATGCATAATTAATTACTAATATAATTATGCATATAAATAACTAACTAATTACAAATTATGCACATAAATAATTTAAATGCACGTTAAATATGCATGCAGTCTGAAATCCAGCTGATGTAGTATGCTTACAAGATGATTATAGCAATAGTACTCAAACATGATCTTTCGCTATTTACACACTCTTTACAACCCCATAACATTCTCTCTTTAGTGGAAAAAGGGAAGAATAATAAAGCTCAAAAGGCAAGCACAAAACTGAACCATATTCACTACATTCCACGTCTTCTGAAGTCATATTTTTGTATGAGAAAGACCCAAATTTCATTATTCACTAACCCAAATTTCAAATGTAATAATTCACTGATCTTCCTCCTTATTGAGCTGTTAAAGGCTTCGATTTGATTATTGAATTAGTTACTTGAACCAAATTTAGATTATTTGTGAACAAATCATCCAGACCAGCTTTGTGAACAAGATCAACTGATTAATTGAACATAACCATGAGAAGGAGAGATATAGCGCTGTTTATCAACATCAAAACCTTTCATCAAAGTTGTCCTACAACCAAAACAATGCATTTTTGTCTCACAATTTCAGTCAGTTTAACTAACCGTTCGCTAAGCTTCATCCATTCAGTTGCAGTACTGCGGTTAGTTAAGCGTGGCATGTTTGGCTGCAGATGGAGACGGCAAAGAAGAACTATCACATGGCATGTAAAGAGGAGAAACTGGCTGCAGCCCGTGAGGCGGATGCATCTGTTACTCCTGACCAGCAGAAGAAACTCCATGAGAAGACAGAGAAATGCAGACAGGACGTGCAGAAGGTGCGAAAAATAAAGAAAATATATGGTAAAAATAAACATTCAAAGTGCCCCTATTATGGGTTATGAAGGGTTCATATTTTGGTTTTGGGAGTCTTCAACAACTGGTTGACATGCATGCAAGGTCAAAAACACTTTCATTGTCTTATTTGCTCATCGAGTCTCAAATGATTCACTAAATGATTAATTTTTCCAAACCTCTCCTTTGTGTGATGCTAATCTGCGGTGATTGGTCAATTGCTCTCATGTTCATCTCATCATGTCTGTAATGTCTGATGAAGCAGTGTTTGTGAGCTCAGTGCTGCTGTGTGTACAGAGTTACCAGAGAAACAGATATTTTACCGCTCTAAATGAGACACCTAGTGGTGAAGAATGAATTTACATTTTCATTCAGACCAACATTAAACGATCAACAAGTGGGCAGCAATATGTTAATTTTCATATTTATATATATAAAGGGAATACTGAGTAAAGTTTCAGTCAGTTTTTGGCCATGTTAGATTTTGTCTTAGCTATGCAAATATATTTCTAAATGAGAGCTCACATTTTCAAAACGAAGAAAAGCACAGACTGCATGTATGCAAGTGGAGTGGAAGAGCAGAAATGTCATCATCTGCATCAGAGGTCCACTCTGAATTTCTGACACAATCACACAGATTTGGCCTAATGCATGCATGCACTTTAGTATTTAGTATTATTTGTATTCTTTTTTTTTAATGATTTACTTAGATTTGCTCTGTTTTTTGTACATATACCAATTTTATCTACTACAATAAATAAAGACATAATATTCAAATCTGGATCTGAAGCACATCTCCGCTGAGAGACATTTACCTCAGTATCTTATATCACTCTTACAACTATGAACCATTAAAATGAGCAAGGACTAGGACTAAGATACACTAATACATTAAATTATTGCATTACAGTCATGGAGGATGGAGTCAAAAAAAAAGGGCTTGAATTATTAATGTGTGGATACATGAAGACATTTTTTAAATAGATTTTGATTAGGCTTGTAAGCACAGACATTGCATATTGAGAGCTACTTTTGTGCAAATTAGCTTTGTAGCTTTTGTATGTAATATGTGTGTTTGTGCTGCAGGCAAAGGAGAAGTATGAGAAGTCTCTGGATGAGCTGTCGAAGTGCACACCACAGTACATGGAGTCCATGGAGCAGGTGTTTGACCAATGCCAGCAGCACGAGGTCAAACGACTGACCTTCCTCAAAGAGGTCCTCCTGGACATCAAACGACACCTAAACCTCACTGAGAACCAAAAGTCAGTGTAAATCCCAGAAAAAGTGTGTCTGTGCTGATTCACACAGATATTATATTCCAGTTTTCAATTAAAGGGGTCATATGATTTTGCTAAAACAAACATTATTTTATGTATTTGGTGTAATGCAATGTGTTTATGCAGTTAAGCTTCTATTTTTTAAGTACTGTACATTTTTGTCGCGCCTCCTGGAATGAGTTGATTTGTACAAAGCTCATTGTTCTAAAAAAGCGAGGTGTGCTCTGATTGGCCAGCTATCCAGTGCACTGTGACTGGCCAAATACCACAAGCATGTGTCAGAGATTTCAAATCCCTTACCATAACGTGATGCCGAGTCCCAGCGCTATGACACAAAAACAATAAAAGCCGTTACAAACAAGGCATTTGTTGCATCCAGTGGAGACATAATTACTGATCATGCCGCGTTGAATCGTGCCTTGTAAACATAACATCATGTCTGCATTTGTAACTGGAGAAATGACAAACAACAAGCACTAACCTTTAAATTAGCCTTTAAATAGTAAGTAGCAGGTTCTTTTAATAAGAAAATCTAACTTACTTAATGGTTATGAGTCAGAAGCACCAGACTGTTCTTGCAGAGTTAGAATTGCTCCACTTTTTAGTCTCTGTGCACAGCCAGCATAGACTGCTCTCCAGGTTTTAGGAGTCAGTCCTCCGTAAAAGTGTTGAACACACTCTAATATTTGAGTGAAACTGTTCTGGAAAAGTGTTGTGAATACAACATGACCACTGATTTCTAGCTATGTCCTCTTTTGTAAGCACAAACAAAGTAGTTTCACTTTCACAATGAAACACAGCATCTCCAGAACATGGCGTCCGCAGCAACACAACAGTTAGAATAATAGCTCTGCCTTCATTCTTTGCTTAAACATTTGGGCAGCGTTTGAAAATAAACCCACATTGTCATGTAGAAAAGTGGGGACATGAACAAGTCATAATGTTTATAAAGAATATCTCTTTGGTTTTGAAACTTTAATCTTTGCAACTTCAGGGATCTTATCTATGCACTAACAGCTTGTAACACTCCAAAGAGAAAGAAAAACTTGAAATGAATGGCCCCTTCAACTGATCACAGCGATTAACGATTCACTGAAGTGAAAGCAATACAGTTGTCTAGTTTACTTCTCTAGTCTAGTTCAGCTGTATTTGTCAGAGCTTACTGTAAAATCTGTGTTTTTGTTTTCCATGTTCTAGCTATGCCTCAGTGTACCGTGAGTTTGAACGCACCATTCTGGCTGCCAACACACAAGAGGATCTCAAGTGGTTCAGTAATAACCATGGTCCTGGCATGCATATGAACTGGCCCCAGTTTGAGGTTTGTTTTTCTTAAACCTTGTTTAAAACAGTTTTAAAACTACACCCCCCCCCCTCAAGCTATATATTTCTGAATCTGTTCTTCTCAGGAGTATAATCCAGAAGCCACCAATGCTGTTGCCAAGAGAGAAAAGAAGAAGCCAGATGGAGTGGCTCCTGCTACTCCGAGCACAGAGCATGCAGGTCAACCAGGAGATCGTGGCAGGTCAGATATCATTTCTGCCTTCCTTAATCTTCTCCAGGATCCTTTATTTTAGCTGCAGTGCAATACCCTTTTCTCTTTTTAGAGGTTGATTGCTGACCTCTTTACTCTTTCAAAAAAAGATTCTTTGAAGTCCTTTGAAGTTCAGCAGAGGACTCTCCTCTTATCAAGTGTTATTTCTGCCTGTACAGGGTTCTTGAGTTGACTAAAGATGTAGATGTCTTACTGAAATTATTTTCTTACTGAAAGTATTTTCAGTTGTTGCACAATATTCAATCTTTGAATATTTTAAATAACTCCCGAAGTGCAGACATTTTCAATACTTCAGAAATGACTTAAAAGGCTTTTCCCATCTCCAGTGAAATCTTAATGAATGTATTTTGTGACTACTCTGTATCAATCGGCCCCAGAATAACAAGAGTTTACAGATACGTTTACACTAGTACATTTCCATTTCAAAAAGCATAACATTCTTTCTGCCTATCTTTGATGACCATGTAAACAATAACATCATGCTTACTGTTGTACCCATAGATACCGTTGTTGTGTCTTTGCTTATACTAGCTAAAGAACCTGAATTAAATCAGACACGAGACAGAATGTTCGTAAACTACACTCTCCTTTACTCTCTCTTCTCCATACGTCATGACATCACACGTATTGCACGTGATACACAACATCTCCCCTCTACTTGGAATTAAAATATATTTTAGAACTATCAAGGATACATTGTGAACATGTTCTACCCTCATATTCAACATGACATTTCAAGGTGTCGTTAACACAACCCAAATAATGAGAAAAGGCCTTCTTAACCGTGGACCATATCTCTCTCTCTATATATATATATGTATATATAACCCTTTAAACATACTTTATGAACACAACAAGAATGTTCGTATTACAACATTTCAACACATGTCATTTCCTTAGCAACATCACTCAACAACAAAGTCTTTAAATTTCTCAGGCATTTTAGTTTGTCTCTTTTGGTCTTGTTTGTGGCGATACACCACCATCTTGTGGTGCCCTCTGGTTTGGCTTTTTTTCAGATATCAATTTCTCATTTTTGTCCATGACAAATTCGGTTGGTTCCATCTCCGTTTCGGTTTTACTGTCCACTGGAATGTCTTTAGTGTCCTCACTGAAGAATTTCTTCACAAATATGGTGTTCCTTTTATATTGGGTTCCATCTGAGTCTTCAATGGTCACAGAATTTCCTTTTCTGGACACAACAGTGTATGGCACTGGGTTGAATGTGGTTGTTAATTTGTCTGTCTTTTCCTGTCTCACCAGGACTGCATCTCAATCCCTTATTTCTTGGTCGTTGCGCGGCATGGTAAAAACAGGTAATTTCCCTCTGACTTTCCGATTGAAAACTCTGCAGGGCTCTTCCCTGTCGTGGTGTGGTCAATGGCTCTTTACATACTTACTGAGTTCCTTTCTCCAGTCTGAGCCTTCTGCCTGGGCAATCTTTATGCGCTTCAGGATGGATGCGTTCTGCCTTTCTACCTCGCCGTTAGCCTGTGCCCACCTGGGCGTAGTCTTCACATGCTGGATACCATTGGTCTCACAAAATTGCTGGAAGTGGGTAGACATAAACTGTGGTCCACAGTCTAATCTGAAAGTGCAGGGTAGTCCACGATGGCTAAAAACCTCATCCAGACAATCAATGACTTTATCAGCTGTGTTACACTTGAGTATTCCATACTCATAATAGCGACTGTAGTAGTAAACTACCACCATTATGGATTCTCCAGTTGGCAATGGACCTAATAAATCGGAGGCTAGATCCTGCCAAGGCATTTCAGGTAACTGTGTCATTCTCAGTGGCTCTGGTTTATCAGGTTTCATCACTAGTTGACATCCGTGACATGACCTTACGTGCCTCTCTGCATCCTTATCCATGGCAGGCCACCACACTTTACTTTAAATTTCTCACTCTGTGTCTGTGGTATCACAAGGCACGTAACGCTTAACACTAACTGTCCAATCACACTTTATTTATTGGCGATGGGGGCATACGACTTGCATTCACTGAAATCACCAGTCTGTATGGCCTGTCTGACTCTCCAAGTGCCCTTGGGGTAACATTCACAGCCACAAATTTGACATATTCTTGCGGTTCGTGTTCATATGTTTATTGTCCCTTTTTTTACAGATGGAATTTCAGATGTTTCTCACCAGGAATGTAAACAATGTGAAAATCTGGCCGATGACACTCCAAAGATCAGTCTCTTGTATCGGGATGTACCGTTGAGTGCAGCAAATGTGGTGATACCTCTGGACTGTGGGGTAAGCTCCAATTGGTGGTATCCCCACTTAGGATCAAGTTTACTGAAGACTGAGGAGCCATTCATGCTTTGCAGCAGCTCGTCTACAGTTGGAATTGGATATCGGCCCCGGATTATTGCTTTATTCGCCTGCCTCATATCCAAACATAGTCTAATGTCTTTGTCAGGCTTTGGAACAATCACCATGTTCACCCATGGAGTGGCGGCAGTAACTGGTTCAATGAAATCCAACTCTAGAAACTGCTGAATTTTTTGTTCTACTGCTTCTCTCAAATGAAATGGAATTTGGCGTATTGGTTGAGCTATTGGAGTCACAGTCTCATCAATGTGTAAGCCAATCTGTTTGGTATTGAGCTTTCCAACTCCTCTGAACACAACTAGATACTTTTCCCGAATTGGTTTGCCACATCACTGATTGTAGCTATGTTGAGCCCAATTCTCAGTGCTCCCAGTTTGGTGGCTGTCTCTTTACCCAACAGCGACTCTCCTTTTCCTTTAATTACCACAAATTCAGCCTCTGTACTCCATTTTCCGCATTTTATCTCACATGTGAAGGCTCCTTTTATGGACAAGGGTTCTTTACAGGCGTATGCATATAGTTTTTTGTCGGACTTGTATGAATGACACACAATTCTTTTGTGTTTTATTGTCTCCTATGTCTCTTCGTCATTTCTCCACCAACATACTTGGCTGTCTCTCTTTGGCAGCTTGTCTGAGTCGTGTGACAAATTATTGTACAGTCTCACCTTGGTTTTGTGTATTTTGATAGAAGGACTGTCTTGCCAACGCGGGGTATTAACTCAGGGAACAAAGTAAGCGTTAAGAGCGGCCACCGCCGCGTCGTAATCTGTTGTAGTACCGGAGTTTTCCAGCGTTGAGAATATATCCTGGACATCCGTGCCTGCGTGATGACGTAATAGTGCCCTTCTCCATTGTTTGGTGGTGTCATTTGTATTTTGTCCCAAAAGCAATCCTTCTCCGTCCGCGAACAATTTAAACGCTGACAGCAGTCTCGTCCAGAATGGTCCCAAAGATGCCGGTTCACTGTAACAGTCGGATTTCGGCTCTGTTGCGGTGGGGTCCATCCTTTGAAGTTAAACTTACTCACGATCAGATTTAACTTACTACAATCTCCTAACTGTCCTCGTCGCCATTGTTGTGTCTTTGCTACTAGCTAAAGACCCTAAATTAAATCAGACATGAGACAGAATGTTCGTAACCTACCCTCTCTTTTACTCTCTGTTCTCCATACGTCATGACATCACACGTATTGCACGTGATACACGGCAACTGTATGTATAGGTAGATTCCCCAACTGGCAGCTCCAAGCACACAGACTATCTATACATATCTATGGTTGTACCTACATGAATGGTCATGTGACAAGCATGTTCGGTTGTGTATTGTGGACAGAGGTAGTTTCTGAATGTTTTCATTTTGAAACAAAAATGCACTAGTGTAAACAGGTCCTAAAAGGCATTTGGCTGTAAAACGTTCTAATCTGAAGTTTTAAAAGTGCACAAACTTAGGTGGAATCGTTGGCTGTTCTTCCATGTTAAAAGCATGTGTCCTCTGTCTAGTGTGAGCAGCTATGATAAGAACCAGGCGTACTCCACAGAGTGGTCGGATGATGAGCAGCCCGCCGGGTACTCGGGGAATGAGACGAATGGCGGTGCAAACTCATTCGAGGACGATTCGGGCAGCAGAGGAGGCGTGCGTGTGCGAGCGCTCTATGACTATGACGGGCAAGAGCAGGATGAGCTAAGCTTCAAAGCAGGTAAAGTGCAAAGCAAATGATGTAAGGTCATCTAAACAGCTGTCATAATCATTATGAATAGACTTTATAATGAATGCCCTCCATATACCTCAATAAAGTTCATTGGAAGAATTTTAGGCCAATTCATACCGCACAGACAAACGCCAACAGATTTGTTGGATCAGTGTGTTACCCACACTGTCAAATGTTGGTTGGAGTTGGTTGTAGTTTGTTTTCATTTAAATTACAACCACGGCTTTACCAACAGCCTCTTTTGTTTGTTTGTCTTTTTATGTGAATAATGACACACGAATGACACACATTAATAAGAGTAAAATTTGGATTGTGAATATAGGATCATTCATCTTTTTCCCAGTCAGTGAGAGTTGGTCGGTGTCTGTTGGTGCGGTGTAAACATGACTCTTATTTTTCATAAGATTCTAAATAAAACAGCCAACTTGAGCCAACTCATCTGTTGGAGTCTGTTGGTGTTTGTCTGTGCGGTGTGAATTGGCCTTTACAAGTTAAAACAGGTAAACTAGCTCCAACAGTCATTTTTTTTTTGACAAAAGCAGATAACTCCATATTTAATGTTTTAAAGTTTAAAAAAACACTGGTTTAATCTTTGTGATCTGCTCAGATGACAATGTAGATGCCTGACAAAAGGTTGTTGTGATAATATGGATGTGATTACACGATTTCTCTCATCATATTAATGCACTGCTTATGCAAAGTTCCATGAAAGCCTATCCGCTTTTATTTACCTTTTCACCTGAAGAAGATCACAGGTTCATCAAGATTGTCAAAGTATTCATCCTCGATCACTTTTAATCAGCTTTGATGAAACTCCTCTCACCTAGCATGTCTTTTCAAAGTGAAAGTAGCTCTGTCAGCTGACCTGAATACAACACTGATTCGCTAAAATGGAATAATCGGCTTCTGTTCAAATACAACAAGGGTGGTTGTCAGCTTCTGCAGTAAAACGTGAACTTGCTGATCACACTATATGTGGAGAATATTGCACAACAATCAATTTTCAACTATAAACATTTTTTTTTTTTTAAGCGCTGTTTATCGTTTTGGCAAATTACCTCTGCATTACTCACAGGTGATGAATTAACAAAGATCGAGGAGGAAGATGACCAGGGCTGGTGCAGAGGCCGTCTGGACAGCGGCCGGACAGGCTTATACCCAGCCAATTACGTTGAGGAAATCTGATCACCTGACTGGAGGACAACACACCTTTGGAGGCAGCTCTGATTGTCCGACGTAACGACATGGCAAAAACGCCAGAGACTTAATATGAACGACTTTCCCTGAAGATGTGCAATGCAGTCTTGTTTAAAATCAAAAAAAATCTTAGTAAAGATAGCCACACTGTATATATTGATCTTATCTGGGAGGCGGGGAAGAGCTTGCTCACTACTAATATCTATTTGCAAATATTTAAAAAGCATATACATGCGTACAAACAAGCAGATATCAACAAATACATGACCAATCAGTTATGCAAGTGCAGGCTACACATTATTGGTGCAGAATACATGTTATTGAAATTAGAGTACAAACATTAGCTGAACAGATATTCACGTGGCCACTCTGCTGTATTTTAGTACAAAGTTCATCTAACCGAGTCAGTGTGCAATTACAGGGTACTCGTCCAGTTTCACGTGTTAAACAGATATGACTCACAATGGGCTATTTTGGGTTTTCCTCTTACTCTCACCATCGGTCCATGCCTTGTTGCGCTGATTAATATATTAGCTATCGTTCTCTTGATGTCTGTGTCTGTATGCATAGCAGCATGTGCTATGGAGCATGTAGCCCTTGATTCCTCAGGCCATCTGTACCGTATGCAGTTCCCACAGTGACCACAGAGGGCAGCAGACTCATGTCAACCTCACACCAGGAAGCGGTGGAAAATCTCAGGCTATGTTCGGAACAGAATACTATTCTAGCAGTAGTATGGATGCTGCATACTATTTTTAAAGATAGTATGTGAAACAGTTTGCAGTAGGCCTTAGTCTTAGGGTGGCGCCATAATGAATTTTTGACAGGAATGAAATTGAAGTTTTGAGGGACTGAAGTGCAGTGTGTTCAGTGGAATGTAATGTTGTTTAACAACATATCGATTCTTCAGCTTTACGAAAAACATTCTTTGTTTTGAAAGTTGCGATTTGTCGGAAAACATATATTTAAACAGTGCATGCCATTGTGAAGACTAAATCTCTCCCTCACAGCCTCATTTTATTTATCATATTCAACATGGCTTCTAACCTGACTAAGATGTATTACTGGTATGCAAGTGGCATCCAGGTATCATCACACAATACAACTGTATTGAAATTGAATTGTATATTAAGTAAAAAATCTCTCATTATTGGATCTGACACTGCCAAAATGGATTTTATTTAAACAAGAATTATTTTTATTCATCACACATCGCATCATGGGATCTACACTACGTTGTTAATAAAAATCATCTGGGTATTCCATGGACTGTAAAAAAGTATGCATACTAAATACTGCATAGTATGTAGGCATGATGTTCTGAACATAGCCATAGTTGTCCAACTGGTTGATCTCATGTTTGTCAAAGTCATGTGTTGTTCTTAGTTACTCCAAGAAGGTCTTGTATAAGCATCGTCTCTATTTGGCATCTGTTCATGGTCACCTCTTGATACCAAATCAAGGTTCTCCAGATGGACATGAATGTTTCCTGTGCATGATTTGGGCTACTTATGCACAGCACATTGACCAAATCCATAAGTGAATTTCACACCTGCAACGCCACATTCCCTCTTTCATGGCCTCTTAACTAACACACTCTGGTTTCGCATCAAGACTAAACATAAACTTTTCAATTCTAAAAGAGTAACTAAAATAAAAATGTAAACATGGTGCCAAACTATGATTTGGAGGCAATATACTGTACAGTGGGGCAAAAAGTATTTGGACACTCAAAGGGACAGTTCACTCGAAAGTGAAAGTTCACAGTTACTCTCCCTCGAGTTGTTCCAAAGCTATATGAGTTCTTTCTTCTGTAGAATGCAAAATAATATATTTTAAAGAATGTTGGTAACCAAACAGTTGCTAGTACTGTAGTTATTGACTTCCTTGAAAATCAATATTTACTGTCAGTCTTCAAAATATATATTTTAGTGCTCAACAGAAGAAGGTGAGTAAATGACAATTTTCATTTTTTAAATTGAACTCTCTCTCTAAACTATTGCACCGGATGACAAAATATCACACCACTTAATGTAGTTGACTGAAAGATAGCACAAGCACAATTTTCAAAATGAATAAATAAAATCACAAAGCAGTTTTAGGTTTGAAATGATAGATGGCTGAATCAGTAATACACACAGTTTTAACTGTGACTCAAGTGTCCAAATACTTTTTGGAATCATTTCATTTTTATTCTTCTCACAGCTGAACTCTATATGGTGAAAAGCCATGATTTTGATAATGCAAGCAGTGCTCTTCACGCGCCTGTTTTTCCAGATTGCATTACTAAAAACATATAAATATGTGGAGTTGTGCATTGCTCATGGAGTTTCAGTGTGGGACCAAAAACAACAATGAAACAGGATGTGACATAATACATTAAGAGGAAAGACCCCCCAGCAGCTTTGTGATTTGTCTAAAATGGTTCAGTCTAGAAAAAAAAAATGAACTTGCATTGTTAAAATCTTCTGTAACGTACACAAAAAGAAGTATGGAAGAGTACAAGTGTCGAGGGTTGTATCGGGCGGGAGTATCCTCTTTATTATATTCAGTGTGTATGAGTTGTGTTTATGTATAGAACATAAAGTTGTAGTGTTATAATTGTAAATGTTGGGTAACAAAAGAACAACGCTTTGAAAAAAATAACACTGTAATGCTCTATAGGTACCATACTGTATTAATTTGATTTTGACTGCAATGAAATCACTATGTACCATACCTGTATAAATGCGTGTGGGTCCACGCCGTCATATTTGTATATGATGATGTAATTTATTAAGATTATATTCTACTGTAACTGTACAACTGTGTTGAGTAGAAACAAACACCTAAGTTGAGACAGTAAAGAGCCGTGTAATGTAAATGCTATTTTTAATGTTGATTTGTACTTTATGCAAACAAAGGGATGAAGGTTTATGTTGTGAACGTTTCTCTTGCAGTGTAGAGGATGTGTGTGTGTGCGTGTGTGTTCATAGTTAGTTGATGTAAATCGACCTCCTTGCTGGTGTAGTGCCTCCTCATCCATAATAACATAATGTTCATTTATATATGCATAAAGGTAATGATGAACATGATCAAAATAATGTTGAAAAGTTTTTGTGCTGATGTCAATATTGCAATATTAGTTTGGAAGGAGAAAACATGTTCGCTGAGAAAAACTTGCAAAACGTGTGCACCATTTTTTTGTGAGCTTGTCACATTGCAACGTTGAAATTAGTCTTTTGTTTTCTTTTGCCAAAATAATTTACATGCTTTCAGGTTTTTTTTTTCTCTAAGGTTATAAATATTGTACAACATTAGTCATCAGCTATATTTACACAGCACTTTATACAATATACATTGTGTCAAAGCAGCTTTACAGTATCAAACATGAACACAGTGTCAATAATGCAAGAGGATGACAGTAACCCTGCTGAAAAAAACATGACCACCCAATAATAAAAATTATGTCATTAATTACTCACCCTCACGTCGTTCCAAAACCGTGCTTTCCCTTGATGTAAACATGGCTGATTATGTCAAATGTGCTCAAGCGCATGCGTTGTGATACTCTTTAAAATGGGTGAGGGTGAGTAAAAGATGATAGAATTTTCATTTTTGGGAGAACTATTCCTTTAAACCAGCATCCCAGCTTTAAAACATACCTAACCAACATATGCAGTTTTTTTCAAAAGGGAAAGTTCAAATAATATCTGTGCAATGAAGTCAATGATATTGCCAGAAATTAAGTGTCCCCAACAAAGCAAGCCAAAGGCGATTAGCGCTTTTCACAATGCTTATTGTCCCAAAGCAGCTTTACAGAGAACCAAAATTCAGCTGAGGAGACCCATCTATTCACATCGTGGAATGCAAAAATTAGCCACAGAATACTTGCAATAACAATCACCAGTTATCTGAAGCATCTTAACAATGGTTATAACAAATTAGTTACCTTGGGACTAATATCTGAGGCAAAACACTACAAAATTGGTAATAATTAGTATTTTAAAATCAATATTTCTATTATATATCTATAACCATTATAGTCAAATATAGTTTCAACCAACAAAAACAAAACAAAAAACAACAACATTAACATTATTTGAAGAAGCGGAAATTTGTTCATTAACATATTGCTGCATACTTACTAAAAGCTGTAAAATACAAAGTTGTCATTAAAACTGTTAAAAACATAACACAAGCTTAACTTGGTAGTATACACACACAAGGCCAAGGCACAACTGATAAATCTACAGTAATTCCTCATCTTGCACACATGTAAAAAGTCCTAATTAATGTAAAAGTAGTAAAATAAAACTTTTAAAAAGATCTTAGTCTATGTTCTGCATATAAATGCTATTATAGGTTTCATTGTACTTATGAACTATAATAAAAAAATTCTGACTAGTAATTCTACATTACTAAAGCTCAAAAAAAGCAACTCACGTTGTAGCAGCCATTAAAGTTTAACATTTTAACATTAACAGAAGTTTAACATTTAATAGAAAGGAAATACGCTTCTTTGCATAAGCTCACAAAAAAACAAAGTTGTTTAAGATGCCTGAAATACAAGTATGTATCAGTCTGCATGACCTGCTCTACTGAATAACAAGAAAACATGTTTCAAGTGAAACTACTGCTTGCCCTCTGTTGGCAAATCATGTTACAGCAGTCTCTGCTAAACTGCCAGATCACAGATCCTGAGTGACAGAAAAATTACACACAAACTTCAGGACGCTCTTCTGAAAGAGCAATCTATATTTATGAATGAATAATTCAGTGTTTCTTCCTTCTTTTGTATATTTTATTGTGTGGGTGTTTTGAATTTCTTTAACAGAAAAGTAGAGAAGAGACAGGACAGAGAAGCAGAATGGGATCAGGACATGAAATCCTTCAGAGCACAGCCCTCTCAGCACAGCTCTGACAAGAGCATCTTCCTCTTTTATTAATCTGATGGTTTTAAAATTGGACTTATAACCTCAGAATTTGGAAATAATGACCTTTAATTTTGCTAGAGCAGCTTTAGAAGCTATAAATAAGAGAATAAATGGCAGAAACACTTGTACTTGCATGTAGATCATTTTATGCAGCATGTCGCAGAACTGGTTTTTCTATGCAGTTGGTCTATTTTAAAAATGCAGGCACAGGAAAAATTACAGAAGCACAGTTTGCATTTGTTGGGTCACTTTAATAATGTACCATGGTTGCAGTAGACAAAGAAAATGAATTTATGTCCTTTTGCTAATGTGTGTTGATCCTTAGAATGACAACCTAATGACCCATGAAAGAGTGAGTGAAGAAGAAACGCTCGTTTGATGTCTCTTCATAAACCAGAGATTATGTGAGTGAGTACACCCACATCAGGCATTAAAGGCTGGCTGTTACTGTGCAAAAATATAGCCTTATCCCAATCCTTAACCCTAAACCTACCCCTACCCAAAGTTAATGCCTAAAATCAGTGGAAAATGATAGCTGATTAACAAGGGTATAGAGGCACCTAACCCCGATCATAAGCCTAAAACAGATATTTCCTGAAAAATTATCCCTCAAATCTGATTGGTTGATTGGAATGTTGTTACAGGATCAACAAGGATGTTGATCCAGGAGCATTTTGTACTTGGTGAAATCACGCTCACCAACTTTTATGTAGAAATTAAGTTTATTAAGCTGGGCTAGTTTTCATTCCTTTTGGGTTTTAAGTTGCTTTTGGCTGTAATCTTTTGGAACCTGGCAACCCTGATTTTATGTGACTTTTTTCAGCATAGCACTGAAATGTTCCAGTTCAATTCATTGCAAAGGTTCCCCCAGTAATGAGCACTCGTGCAGCGTAAGTAAATGACGTACTAGTCAACAAGACGGAGGGAAGTTATTGATGTTTGAGGAGCAGAGAGGAACATATTATACTGTACAAACAGCATAGGGTACTTTGCTGTGTTTGCTCCTTTTTAGTGTACTAATTTTGCTTTGTATGCTAAATTTGCACCAAGTTTGTACCTTCTTAATTTTGGGCACTAAATTTGCTTTTTTGTTTTTTGTCCGCTCCTTTTCTACACTTGTTCCTCTAGATTTCTGATAGTTTCTGACCTTCCTCACTGGAGCACATTTGATTCATCTGCTTAACTAATAAATGTGAAGAAAATGCCCAGAGTCCAGGCTGTTGTTGGGCCCGCTTGATATCTGTGTTTCGTGTAGAACTTATTTAGCATCGGTGGCCGATATCGTCCTGTTCATGAAAGCAAGATATTGTGTCCATGTTTCAACTTCACAGTTCTGTTTTCTTAAGTGTATTGTGCAGTCAATAAATAAATTATAACACACGATGATCTGATCTTATTAAGGCTTGATAAGAGAAAAATCCAACTCACTGAAGTCTTCCATTGTCTCCGTGTTAACCAGGACGTTATTTGGCTTGATGTCATGGTGAAAGACACCCTGATTAATGCAGTGCTTTGCTGCGGGCACTACTTGGAACATCAAGCCACGTGCCAGCGTTTCATCCAGCGTCCTGTGCTTGCAGTCCAGCCACAGTCCAAGCAAGGTCAGGCAGGGCCGCAGATACTCCAAGATCAGGATGTGCTGATGCTCTTCTTTAAACCATTCCAGCATATATACTATGTTGGGGCTTGGTGGAGCTTTTTTCAACAGGAGGTTTAGAGCTACTTCCATCAGCAATGGTGTTGAGAACATATACATATACAAACAGAATAAACATTTACAATGATCAGCACTGAGGTTTCGAAGTTAAGTTAAAAGAAAAACAGCAGGATGATCTATCTATTGCTTAAAAGCCACCACTTCGTTGCCTCTGTGGCAACAGTGGTCAGTGCATTTTACAGCCTGCCAGGTTCTCTCGAAGAAAGCACAGATGCCACGCTTCTTGTTTTTTATTTGGTTTGCATTTCTGGAAAAAAACAAAAGAAAAAAACATACAGAAAAATATGAGGTGTCGCTGACTGTGTTGGCAGATCTTTTAACACCTTACACGGCAACTTGCAATTTATGATTGTCTAAGCAAGGTCTCTCAGCTGTTCCCAAAACACGGCTGTGATCTAGGGGTGATAGGCCATTCTCAACGTATGCTCCAAAAATGTGGAATCCAGCTGATATTAGTGATGCTAATTCTTTAGCTGTTTTTAAAACCTTTCTCAAAACATTCAGAAATGCTTTTATTTGATAAGTTTTCTATTATATTGCTTTTTTCTAATTCATCTTTTGTTAAATTTCTAGTTTATTGTTGTGTTTTCCTTTATGTAAGCTTTCATGTACAGCGCCTTGAGAAAGCAACTTTTCAAGGTGCTATATACAATAAATGTATTATTATTATTACTAATAGAGTCCAACAGGGATTGATTATTGTACCAATTTGATTAATTTTATATATTAATTATCTGCCTATAGTTTGTCCAAAGCTCCAGGTTTAGATGTAAGCAGATTATACAGTTGTTTATCCTTGTGCTGACACAACATTTTCCGACATTTGAGCGATTAATTACTGTTTTACAAGTTGTCATGATAATTAGAATTCAAATGAATTCTGGAAAAAAAAATGTCCCCCCTTCTGCACGTGCCAGCATCACCCCTGATCTGCAACTATGGTGGGCTAAATGTGACATGACGGATCATGTAACATCATAAACTTGTATTACAGACATTTGAAACAAAACAAAAGCAATCTGATTTGGGAAATGGTTGTAAACAATCGAGATACAATGAGTTTAGTGTGGCACTGGGCTGGACACACAAGTTGTCAAATTATTTTTTTTTTTTTCTTTTCTATCCCAAGTCAAGCAATCACACTGTAAATGTTCTTCACAGTATTGGGAAATTCAAATGTAGCAATAATCCAAATGTAGCAGTAATTCAAACGTAGCAGATGGCAGTCCGTAAGCAAATGGTTGATGTAGATTCCATGACTTTTATTTTCTGAACACAAATGAAGACATTTAAAAAAAGAGAGAAAAAAAGAAATTTCTATCCTTCAACTGAATGTCTATTTACCCCAAACTTCAGACAGTTGGTCATATAAAGCAATCATGTGTCTTTTGAAGACTTGAGCTGCTTTTCCACAGCCGCTGACAAAGCACGGTAAAGTTAGTTTTAGGTTTGATATTCGCCAGACATTCGCTTTCAATTGCCACTTTTCTATAGAGTCGACA
>JAUMHE010000080.1:1261702-1287193 GCA_032359235.1 Enteromius mattozi
GATGCTCATTTGAATAACCTGAATGAATGACATTGCCATCTCTCTTGTTTGGGTGCACACACACACACACACACACACACACACAGGCACACATGCACACACAGAAAAATTTCAAAAGTGATAATGATTTACACGTCAGCCAGTGCACAAGAGAATATACTGGAACTTTTTTTTAACCCCCTAGGGTGGGAGGAAAAAACCCAAAATACTATGTGAGCAGTAAAGTGATTGTTTTCTTTCGTGGTGTACATTTTTAACATATTCATAGTTTTCAGTCACATGACCGGTTCGAAGACCTAGAGGGCAAAACATCCATAGAACTGCAGCACAAGCATGTCAGCTCTGGTTCAACACTGCAAATATTTAGATCACCTCTCAAGACAATAAAATGAAGATATGTGAACAAAATTCAAGTTTTGCCAATTTTCAAATCCCCAAGTCAATATTTCATTCATTAAACAGTGCACACACACATCGAGCAGCGGGCAGCCAATGCTGCGGTGCCTGGCGAGCAGTTGGGGAACGGTGCCTTGCTCAAGGGTCTTACCTCAGTTGTGGTATTGAAGGTGGAGAGAGCGCTGGTTATTCACTCCCACCACCGGACCTGGGACCTGTAAACCTTCGGGTTACAGGTCCGACTCTATCCACGTATAAGGGTCTTCAGTGTTTTACAACAACAGTATTACATGTTAGGTACATGTTTTGCCTTAGTCCGTCTCATGGAAATAAAGCCTATATAAATAAATAATCTTGCACTTTTGAATCACTGCACACCACTGTGTAGAATAGATAGCAAACCTAAAATACATAATGTGTGTAAATACAGTTTGTCAGTAACACAGGTGACAAATTCATCAGAGAAAACTGTTTAATGATTTGTCATGACACCTAGCACATGGCAAACTGATGCAATGTATACTTCAGAACAACTTAAACTAATAGTGCTTTCATTATGAAAGCATTTAGTTTTACAGTAAGCCCTGTTGTTTTTAAACCGGTGTGTTCTCTACCAAAACATTTCTTTCTTTTTTCAAGCCTACATCCTGAAAATTCCTGTGATGATCCAGTAAGCTTTATCTCAGTTTTGTCTAAAACTCAAACACCAAAGGCAGTGCTTTTTTTGTAGAACTTTATTTTTGAAATTATTTTATAAAATCATCGCTTTTAATTAATTTATATACTTATAGGATTATACTTTTACCAACAAACATTTTGGCTAACTCCCATCCAACCCAGCCCCTTCGTCCCACCACGTCTCCGTTGAAGATAAAACCTGTTCGCCAGACAGAGATCAGACCTCTGCAGATGTGAATAATGCTTCATGGAGTGTGTGTATGGAGGGGCATGTCAGGGTCGATTCGTTCATCAGTTCATCTCTAGTAAAATCACCACACAAACCCATTAACAGGTTACGATGAGGACTGACAGGTGTGTGAAAGAGAGTGGCTTAGACACACAGGTTATCCAGCTCTCAGGGTTAAAACACTTCCAAATGGCTCAGTTAGCGTGCATGTGAGCAGTAGAGGGCGCTTCTGTCTTCACAGCCTGTGGGAGTTTGGCACATCACAGTTTTGTTTGCTGTCGTTTGAGTGTAAAATCCAATCAAATTATTCCTGGCTGCTGTTCAGTGCTGGAAACAACTGCAGAATTTAAAGACTCAGCAGAGTTTCGTTCAACAGAGAGACAAAAGGCGAGGAGAGAGAGAGAGAGAGAGAGGACTGACCCCATCCATAACACTCGTTTCACTAAATCAAAAACACATACTGACGTTACTTCGTAAGAACATGCCATCTTTATGTCTTGTGCTAGTTTCTGTTTCCCTGACAGATTTTTTTGGCCCTCGCTTTATGCTGCGTACAGACATTAAGCATGGAGTCCTGCATTTAGTGCAGCCTTTAGGTGATTGGAAAGGTTACCTAAGGCAGCAGGGGGAGCAGGTTGAAAGGTCTCTGAAATTAAAGATATGTAATCAGAATGATATACTGACTTTGTTCTGCTGGTACAGGCACACAAAAAACAATAGTAATAGCTGCAGAAAAACAAAAACATGGAAAAATATATATAATTAGTGTTATATTGAGGGAAGAATAAAAATCAGGCCACTTAGGGTGAATGTCACAAAAACATGTCCAAGTCATATTTTAGCCCATAATAATAAATAAATAAATACAAAAAATATATATATATATTTTGCATGAAGAAAAATTGTTTTACAAGTTCAAATTCTCATAACCTCAAAGTGAAAAGAACATTTATAAAGTACTGTTAGAATACACTGTAGTAGTATTTGTTGTACTGAATTTTAGTTTTTAGACCATTCTCAATCATAAAGTGTGAGTTTCAACACTGCAATAAAGAGAATCTTATTTTTCTCTATGTAAAATATCCCATCTTCTTTGGATTGTGGGGTGAAATATGAACCATAAAATCCTTTGTGACATTCACCCAGTAACACTTTAATTCATCACTGTATGCAAACACACCATCATAAATGTATTGTACAATGAATTAACAAAAAATAATTGTTTCTCATGAGAGTCGGCATAACAAAATATTAAATTATTCTCCATTTCAATGACTTATCTTAAACAATGTAAAGGACAACTGGACACAGGAAAAATATATATACTGACATAATCAACAGTATGTGCATGACCTTTGCCAAAAAAAATAAACAAAAAATCATGGTGCTTGCAAAACATGTTAGAAGCCAGGAGTGCCCCCTCCTGGTTTTACTTTCAACAGCAGCATTTTGAACAGCGTAGGCTGACTTCTTAGGGGTTAAACCCACAAGGCATTTCTTGTCAGAGGACTCAATATAGTGACTTAACAGCAACTAGAAGTCTGATACAAATTCACAACCGAAGCCCCATTCAACTGGGAAAACAATCCCACCATGAGAGCGATAGTCTTACATAGATCTTTAGATTCACAATTCAAAATATATACTATTTACTTCCAGTGTAATGTTTTTTTTTTTTTTTCCTGTGTTCAAGTTTGAGAAGTTCCAAGTTACTCGATTCAATTCCAGGGTTAAGTCTCTGCAAAACATTCACAGTTCCTATGCGCTGCATGGTTATTTTCCAAGTTAACAAACATTGATACTGAATGGAATTCTCCGGTCAAACAGCTTTTTTTGTTGTTGTTTTGTTTTCCTTGTTAAAGTAGAGCTACTGAGGGACAGGAAATGCACTGCAAGATCACATGACCAAAACCAAACAACTGCCAACTGAGAAAGGAAGCAGGAAGAGTTAAATAAAGAGAAAAGGGAAAAAAAAATAAAAAAAATCAAGGGTAGTAAAGCAGAGATAAAAAGAGCGTGTAGTGCACAACTGCAGCGCGCTGGCTGTGTTTCTGGTCTATCGATATACGAGGTGGGATATGGTGCTGGATTTGTAATTGAGTTGATGATTGGGCACAAAGTTATGATGAGGGTTTTTGCGGGTGCACACGTCACTGGCATAAAGGCTCATGCACGTGTCACATGACACCTTGGAGCAGTTCACACAGGTGTGAGAGGCCCCTGGCTTGTTGCAAAAGCCACAACGGGAGCCGCCCACACTCAGCCGCTCACCCCCACCGCTGCTGCCAACCGAGCCCACCACTGGACTGCTGCCCGAGCCCACGGCTTTGCTGGGGAACAGCTTGGCGCTCATCACAGCTTTGTCCAGCAGCAGCGAGTGGGACTGAGCGTGGGGAAGCGGGTGAGGGTGAGGGTGAGTGTGCGAGTGAGCGTTGGAGTAGACGGACAGCTTCTCCTTGATGGGAATGTAGCCATCCAAAGGGCGGGAAGTTTTAGTGTAATCCTGGAAGCCGCAACAAGGCGCCGGTTCCACAGAATGGCAGGACCCACACAGGATCATGTCACACCTCTGGCAAGAGGAGAGCGAAGCACAGCCCATGCCGCAGCCCTGGCACTTCATCACGTGCCCCTTCAGAACCCAATTGTCCCGGGACTCTCGCGGCTCCCGGCTCGGTGGCCTAGAGGGTGTTTGGTGGCCCCGTTCGGTGTACAAGTCCACCTCATCCAGGGAGGACAAGTGGTAGGAGTATGGCTCAGATGGGGGCGACTGAATAGGGAAGAAGTCAGCCACCGGGCTGTAAGAAGGTGGCGCCGCCACGGGGTAAAGCGAAGGGCTGGGTCGGATGATCTCATCCTTCATGTCTTCTTCCGTGTCGACAAACAATGGCTCTTTGCGCAGGCTGAGCGAGGCCTTCAGCACTGGCTTGCTGGCTTGGTGCCAGTGTCCTGCGCTGTCTGTGACATCCACCGACTTGGACGGCCGACCGCTTCGCCTCAGGTGGGCCCGGTCCATGTCCATCGGCCGCACCGACAGACGAGACAAGTCTCCCGTGAGGCTGTCTCGTCGGCGGAGGGCATCGGCGCACCCTGCCGCATCTTCTCTGGTGCTCCTCCTCATCTCCACGGCCTCCAGCTCAGAGGCAAAGCCCCGGGACATGGACACCACTTCGCCGAGCAGATGGCATTCGGCCTGGGCAAGCAGTAGTTCAAAGGCCAGCTGCCGGAGGTGAGAGGGTCCACCCGGATGGTCCCTAACGTGGTACTGCAATTCCTGGTCTCTGGAATAGCCCATGGACCGCAGCAGTGAACGCAGGTCTGCATCACATATCACCGACTGCAGCTGGTACACGTACGGCCCCGTGAAGGTCTGCAAGAGTGAGAGAAACGTCATCGCGCTGTTAACAGCAAAGATAAAATTCATTTTTTCACATTTAGGAAATAGAAAGGTTTTAATAGAAGGCTGAATAATTCTATCTAGAATGCAGTGCAGTCTCGCTGAAACTTCTTACTGAAACGTAAGACTAGGCAATACGACCTAAAATCCTATTTTATTTTTCTTGCCCTCATAGTTCATAAAAAGTTTTTACTACAAATATACTCAACTACTAAAAGGATTTTTTTTTTTTCTAATGAAATTGCATTTGTAATTTTAAAATAAATAAAGGGAACAAACTATTTGTAGTTATTTAAAACGTAATTCAAATGAGAGCTTTTGCTTAAAATAAAGATGTCTTATACAAAAAAAAAACTAACAAAAAACATACACATTTAATTTTATTTGTAACATTTTGCAAAAAAAATAAAAAAAATATTGCCAGGTGAAAATAAGAAAATAACCATGAAAGAAAATAGCCTTTTTTTTTTAATTGTCGTGCGAAAAGTAAAAATTAACTTGTATCTCATTGTGAAACGTAGAAAACAATAACTTACATCTCCTGTAAAAATGTTTAAAACAATGAATGTAAACGTAACTGCTGATTAAGAGAAAGAGCATGGCACCATCTCAGTGTAACGCTATATATGCAAGTGCGCTCAGTACATAGAGATCAGGACTGTTTTCTTTTTTTATAAAAGGCAGTGCAGAATGCCTACTCTGCCCCTCAAATACGTAACTTGCCAAGTCAACCTGCTACCATAAACAAAAGTTTGATCCGCTAGCTCTGCCTCCAGGGTCTTCTGATTGGTCCTCTGTTTTGGAACTGACTTTTACACGCAGCACCACTCATCAAAATTTTAATTATTTTGCAAGACACTGCTAAAGACGCTAGCACAATGGTCATTTGTACCCATATAGAGCCGATTACCCATGTAGTAAGTATCTTTTTAAGGGCAACATATTAATAAGATTAAAAAAAGGATAAAACCAACATGTAAAATTACATTCAGTTTTGATTTATTTTTGATTAATCGTCCAGCCCTACTAAAACGTCATTCCCTTTTTTGATCCATGGAAAAAATAACAATGAATCCTTTAATCTGTTGACTCACCTTTATGCAACGGAACTCTTTCTTCCAAGGAAAGAGCAGCAAGTTGGAACAGATGGTTTCCAGCGTCGCAAAGGCCGTCTCCAACGTCCGGAAGTTTGCACTTCTCTGAGTCCTCAGGGAGTTCTCCGCAATTTCATAGAACCGAACCATGCGAAAGCGCTGCCCTGGATCGGGCTGGTATGAGCCAAGCAGTGCTGTTGCAGTAGAAATCAGTGCATCCTCTGTCTTAGCTCCTTGCTTATCTCCTCCTCCTTCACCGGCTCCCTCCTCAAGCCGATTCTCCAAAGACGCCACATACCTGCGGAATAGATCTTCTCGCAACTTGACATCCATTGGTGGCAGTGGGCTGCGTAGCTTGCAACCTCTTATCCTACAATCCAGGAGTTTCTTTAAATGGGACCCCTTGCCATCTCAAGACCTCTCTCCCACTAGACACTGGAAGACCTGGGACTACGGTGCAGTGTGATGGGGAAATCAGCAAGCTGCGATCATCCTCCAAAGGAGTGATATGGAATAGTAAAAGTGAAGATGTGCTTGGTTTAAATCAGGCGTACGCCTTGTCCAGGGCTCTTTCATGCTGTAATGGGCATCTCTGGATGCCTCATTTGCCAAAACACCTCAACATGACACGAGAAGGTACTTGAATTGGGTGCTAGATGGAGAGCCCTCACCTTTTTAAACCCTCACTTCTTTCCCCCGCAGTAGGTTGAAGGTCAGGGTTTGTGGAGAAGAGAGCACATTAAAAACACCATGTCCAACGCTGCCAGCTGCTGCAACGACAGAAGAACAAAATCTGTTTGAAAAAGAGCACTCAGGCTGCAGTCTAATACATTAGCCTTGCCTCAGTCTCTTTGCCTGCAATCATATAGCTGGTTCATAACGCATCACACAAAGATCAAAGCAGACCATGAGAATGACAAATACACAGCCTATTTATGATGTAGTCTAAATAAATTAAATCTGTTTTACATTTAGTTAGGGTGACCATACCTGCTATTTATCCCGGACACATAGCATGATTGTTTCCCTGTTTTTATACTTTTTATAAGATGACAACGGAAAAGTAGATTAACACATAACACATAATGGACCTGTCATGGTGTGTGAGAAGGTGGGATCTACAGTCAAAAAGCATAAGAAACGGTTTATATGATACTATAATGTCATACACCGATCGTCTTTTAAGATATTTTAGGCAATATAGAAATCCTGGCCAGGACACGTCTAGGAAAAATGGCATGTATGGTCCCACTAATTTTGTAAGCTTTATGAGCATGTTTTTTTTTATGGAAATGTATGCAATTCTGTGGAACGGGTTTATTTTTTTATGGGTTTGTAAAATTGTAAATTTGTAAAAGCTCCATCCTGGGGGTAGATGACATAATGGGTACAGCTTTTTTGTCTGTTCCAAAACCCCAGGAGCTAAAATGGCAGCAACCTTGGCATGTACTTCCAGGGGGTTCTGCATTCATTAAAATGAACAGCAATGCTAACAAAAAAAGCTTTCTCCAGGTAATATATAGTTAACTGTTAAGGAAGAGGGAACAATTCATGAATTGTTATTTCTGTGAATGACAGGAATTATTCTATTTTCACAAAACTCTGTAGGGCACAGATTTCCTATTTGACCTGCCAATAATACACAAAGAATATAGGAATAAAGGGTATCCATAGCAGTGAATGTGGACTGTTTGCTATGAGGCCCCATGAAGCACTTTATTCTTCTAGATATTTGCCAACTAAACACTTCCTTCAATCATGTAACTCAGGCTGTCATCTCAAGCTGCTAAATTCATCTTAACACTAAACATGTCAGAAAGGCCTGTCAATACATAATCATTATTCTCATCAAGACAGCATCTTATCATAATCATAACACCACACCGAGCATGGCACGAGCTAAAATACCCACCTAAACAAATCAGCGTTCGCAGAGGACACAGTTAGGTGATCATAAATAATTATTACCTATCTGCATTACATTGCTACAGTGACATAAACAGTGACGTGTGTTAGCCACACGGCTAATCTGACAGTCTGCTTTTCTCACAGTAAATAAACCTGTCAACGCGCTAGTCATTCGATCTGACCTCTCAGCTTGTCGTTATTAAAAGGATAGACATTAATAAAGTTGTTACTCTACTCTAACTCGTTTCAACCTCATCTGTGACAGATATCAGATGCAGCTAGCACAGCACTGCTAACATTAGCGCAGTTTCAGGGCCCTGCAAATCCACACACACACCACACAATTTAACCATACACCATCCTGAAATTACTTTTTGATTACCTCAATAAGAACAAGACGTGAATGTAAACATGTCCGTTGAGTGTCATGCAGTGCTGGGCAGCAGCATTACCGAGCCGCCCTCTCCCCATCATCCAGCGTCTCTTACCTTCATGTTCCGCTGGAAATCCCCACCGCCGCACTGCGCATGCGCCTCGCTGCCTCCCCTGCGCGCTCCCGAGGCTGCAGGCTGCGGGACTAGCGCTGGATCGTTCGATTCATCCAGCGAGTCGGTTCGCATAAATGATTCGATTCTTTGGAGTCAGCGCTCAAACCAGTTCCCAGAAGTCCCCGCGCTGCACTTAACGTCTAAAGTTTAAGGCCCGGTTTCATAGGCAGGGTCTAGCCTGAACCAGGATTAGGCCATAGGTCAATTAGGACATTTAATTACATTTTTTATAACCATGCCTTAGAAAAAAAACATTCCTGGTGTACATCTAAAGACAAAACAAGGGCACTGGCATGTTTTAAGATAAATCAAGGCAAGTTTCTTTCAACTGAAACATGTCAGATTTAGGGTTACTACATTTTAGTAAGGTAAAATAAGTAACATTTTGATATATTAACAGTAGAAAAATTAAAAAGATATTCACAGAACATGATCTTTACTTAATATCCTAATGATTTATGGCATAAAATCGAAATTGATAATATCGCCCATCTCACAGTTTTATGATTAAAAAGGTTTTGGTAGACCAATTATTTAATTCAGATGGTCTTCTTTTAAGGAATTCTTATCAAAATATAATTTTCCCATACTGCCAAAGGAATTCACTACTGTTTTTGGCATAGTTACTCCTAAAATAGTTACAAATAGATCAGTAAGAGCCCTTTTTCCGACGGATGTTGCTTCGAAATATGTAATATATGTTTTGCAAGCATAAACCAGAGCCAGAGCTATTCATTTGTTTTAGCACTACCATGTTACTTTTTTATTTTTGCCTAATTTTATTGACAATTTTGACAAAACTGTTACTTTACAGTGGAAAGCTGCTCTTTTAGGCATTATAAAAATGAAGTGTCAATTCACACTAAGTGCAAATAACCCACCCTTATTAAAAACTCTAAAGATAAACAGACCCACACATTTTTAATATAATTTTTATAGTTTAATTTAATATTCATAAATGTAAATTTGATTTTAAAAATCCATGTTTTATAGCGATGAACACTGAGTCCATATTGTCCTCAAAGAAACAAAAAGCTATTCGAGTTTTTCTCTTTGGTGTAATATTCTTTATATTTAACCCTAGCATTTTATTATTATTTTTTTTTTTGTAGGCTGTGCAACTGAATTGCATTGAATGTGTTATTCTACCTCACAGTCGAGTGATTCATTGTCACATTCTCGCCTTCCGAATCATTTAAAAGAACCGGTTCAAAGCCGTGATTCGTTCGTGAATCGGATAACACTTGCCATAACGCACTCATAACTCTTCATTAAAATACTACACGCACACACTAGCTACTACATTGCAGTCATCTATTCAGCCAGTATTATTTTTGCCATCAGTCAAATAAGGCTGTAGTAATGTATTTCCTCATGCGATCAGCTGAGTTATCGCTCCTCCCATCCCAACAGTGAATCTCACCGGAGTTCAAGAACACGGAACACAGCGCAGCAGACATGGCTATGCTCAAAACAGAGCCTCAAACTGATGTGATCGATGCAGAATACGAGGACTACCTCTGTCCAGTGTGTTTGGAGATATTTGTCTCTCCGATGATCACAGACTGCGGACATACGTGAGTATCTCGCGGTCTCGTGCCGTGCAGTAGAAACTTCTCGTTTGACATGTTGACTAGTTTCATGTTAATCGAGTTATCACGTGAAACCGAAGCGCAGACTCCATGTCATGTAACTTAATCTTAATATGATCGTGTGAAATAATCAAGAATGAATGCAGTTGTGATGAGAGTTACTTATGAGGCAGAAATTGGTTACTTTCAGTTTTGCTTCTTGTGTACTAAACTTGTGCTGTGTGGCATGCTGGGAGTTGTAGTGCTGCTCATTAATTATGCATTTGCTCGAACAAACTACAATACTCACGTTGTCCTTCTGTGAATGTAATAGCCTACATTTTGTGTGAATTTTAAAGCTGGTACATTACTGACAAACATAACGCTAAACGTGACACATAGAATTATGCCTTGATAAGTTTTTGATATATTAATTAAACAGGTAAATATCTATCTATCTATCATCGGTTTATTACTCTAAATGGGAGGAAATATGACTTATGTGTGCATGTAGACCTATGTGTAGCCAAATGTATATTTGATCAAGGGGTAAAAAAGTCCTGAAATCATATATTATTTATTCAGTATATGTCTTGTATTATTATATATGTATAGCCTATAGGAAGTATTGTTTAGCAAACAAATCCTTTTCTTTTGGTCAGATTCTGTGAAAGCTGTCTTAAGGAGTGCTTGCGGCCTCAGAAACCTGTGTGTGCAGTCTGCAGGTCTGATCTGCACAAGTGGAATAAAGCAGATGGCGTACAAAATATGATGAAAATATCAATCGGAAAGTGCAAAGGCTGTAAAAATGAGGTGTGTGAGTGCATGTATGTTAGCTAAACTGTGTAAGTTAAATTGAAATGTGGTGCTTATTCTGGTCAAGTCCAGAAGAGACTGTCAGACTGATATATAAATCGATTAATCACATTAGGGACATGTAAAATACATTGTATTACTATAATATATATTTTTTCTTTTTTAAGGGGCAATATTTCGTATTTGCTAAATTGATTTCCAGGGCATTTTTATGTTTATAAGTGCATTTTTTTTCTAACCCTAATAAACAAATGTGTTGTCTTAAGATATAAGACATTGTAGAACTGTTATCAATCACCAGAACAAAATTGATCTTTACACAGCAGAAGAGGCACACAAACTGCTTCTTAGGTGGCATTTAGATGTACAGTATTTTCTGTTTAATGTGGCTCATAGGTGTCATGAATGCGTTTACACAATTGGTATTATTTAAAACATTAGCCTACACTTTGAATCATTTAGTTTAAAATAAGACAGCGGCTATTTGCAATAGGCTATTTTAAATTGCAAGTAGATGTGAATTATTTTTTTAGCTATCTATTCTATTTACACTTTGTTAAAATAGCATGATATTCTGCTGTTTTTTACTACTTATTGCAAATAGTGGCAATTATCTATACCTCAGTATTTTAGTACGTTCTAAAACAGTATGCAATAAAAACTTTCTGAGTGTAAATTTTAATTAAAATTCAAATTATTAAATGGATGCCACCTTATTTGGACAATAAATCCCTCTATATACCTACCTTAACCCTACCCAATACTTTACTTTCAACTGTTTGATGATTTCCTTCATTTTTATTAAAAATAAATGTTTTTTTGATACGATTTGAAATGTAAAAAGGGAGAAAACAAGTTTTATAAAAGCCGGATTCAACCCAGGTTGATCACATAAAAAAGTAGGACATACATTTTCCCATCTGTGCCACTGGAGCGGACGGTTTACAATGGTCTTTTGTAATCTTTACTAAGCCAATCACACTGAGGTGGGCGGAGCTAGTGTAAATAGCCTCTTCCAACAAGGTGAGCTATTTGCCCTTAGAGTAAACAGACACACCGTTAAAATAATTTACTCAGATACAAAGCAAAATACAAAGTGGCTGTCAACATAAAACAGATGAATCATTCACTCCAACAATTTGCTCAAAAACACAGATTTGTTATCTGAAGGAACTCCAGCAATTAGTTAGCACTCATGATTACCACCTGGTTCCTTTTAAACACAATTTTCCTGTCAGACTGATCAAAACCTGTTCACCTTGACTTGTAGAAACTGTGTACTATCAGGCATTCTGTTTTTGGAGCTTTCAATTTCCAAAAGTGCTTTGCAGTTTTATATGTGCTATGCATTAGATGGTTCACGAACAGACTGTGGGTGGTCCTTGAGCTTGCTGTTCGAGTCTAAGATGTCCCTCGAATCATTTTTTATTTATTTTTTTGGCAGGTCCTTTTGTCTGATATGAGAAGCCACACAGTGGCTTGCTCTAAATATCAAGACTTTATCAAGGAAGGTCTGAAGGCCCTTTCAAAAAACCAGCCTTCCATCGTCAGGTAATATAACTGCTTTCAGTGTTTAAAACAAGTAATTAGCATCACACATCATTACTTCACACATTAAAGTTGCATTAGTCAAAAGTGCCCCTACTTACAATCAAAACTCACCCATATATTGTTTGATTTTCATCTGTTCATCTGTTTCATCTGTGCATATTGTTCCTTTAGTTCAGTGCCGAACCGTTACACGTTCACCTGTCCCTACTGTAACAAACAGAACTTTGACCAGGATGGTCTGGTGGAGCACTGCACCTCAAAGCACTCACATGACCCACGTCAAGTGGTGAGGATTTTGGGATGACTCTCATTTCCAGTGCTGTGAATTGTATTTGTGAAAAGTTGTTTATGTAGTGCATCGGTTTGAAATAGGTCACATAGCCATTTCTGAGCTTCTTGCACCTTCAATATCACTGAAAAGGAATACATATCAGCGTTTATGGTTAGCTATGTCTCCAAGCTTGGTAAATAGTAGCTGTGGAGTCAGGAGTTGTGACCCTTGTTTCCACTCTTGCAGGTGTGTCCGATATGTGCCTCAATGCCCTGGGGTGACCCTAATTACAGGAGTGCTGACTTCTTTCAACACCTCAGAATGAGACATGCATTTTCCTATGACACGTTTGTGGTAAGTAGATTACAATATTGACATGCTCTGCTTTTCCAGTGTTAAAAGAAACTTAAAATTGTCTTTGACTTTTTTGCTGTATTTTTTGTCAAAGAAAGAAAGAAAGAAACAAATTTTTATTAATAGTAATATTATTAATTATTATTAATATATTAATATATATTTTTTCTTAGTTTTTTAACACTGAGGGTTTGTGTGTGTATGTGTGTGTGTTATTTTAACTGTTTTCAAGCTGTATTAAATTGCAGTTGAAATTTCGATGTTCATTAATATTGTGAATTACCAAAGAAAAAAAAGCTTAGTTGATCAGACCTTTTATATCATAAATACATACAAACTATGTTACTTTTTATTTTAAGTATGAAGTTGAGACTGGCTGTGGACTGATCTGAGACTGCATTTAACCAAAAAAATTACAAAAAAAAAAAAATATATATATATATATACAAAACTTAAATATATATGTATTTTTGTATTATTATTAGGATTATGGTACAGATGAGCAAGCCATGATTCAGGAAGCTCTACAGCGCTCTCTCTTGGAAAACTGATGTGAGGGACACATGGATCTCCAGCTGAACTTAACACAACCAAAAATCAATGCATATGTTTAAAAGATGAATAAACTACATTGGGATTCAGAGCTATTCTGATATATTGTTCTGCCTAATGTCAGTCATGCCAAAGTTCCTAATGTCATAATTTTGGTGGTTTGAATGGAGTCATATATTCCATATATTCATATAAAAAATATTTCCATATACACTCGTAGCTATAAAAATACATATTCTGCCCATCTATAATTACTTTAAATTATATAACTGATTTTTGTTTATAGAGTATAGTTTGCGTAGCAGATTGTCAGATTTTGTGAGACTGAAACAAAACAGTCTGATATATGAGCTTGTGAAAAAAAAGTCTTGTCAGATGCTTCTAGTGCAAAAAATATTAATATTGAATCATTAGGTCATTTATTTGATGTAAAGAGTGACATCTGATTCAGAGGCAGTTTAGGGGAAGCAAAGGAATAAGCTTTTTCTGTTGTTGTGTTTTGTATTATTTAGTTCTTTTAAGAAGAATCTGAGTGGAGTTGTTTTCGACTTTGAGATTAGTGTTGTGCTATGTACTGAAATGAGTTTGTTTTGACCAGTAGGGGGCAGTATTGTATCATTAGTCCACCATATTGTTTATTATCCCTGTACTCTCTGACCTAAGCAGTGCTCACTAAGTGTAATGGCAACTGGCAAATCCATGGCTTGATCTGCCTTATCAAGAGGTGTGTACTGATGGGATCTGCCCTTAAAGAGATAGTTCACCTAAAAAAGAAAATCTTGTCGTTATTTACTCAAGTTGTTCCAAACCTCTATAAATTTGTATACCACATGGAAAACAGAACAATATATGTACTTTTGTTTTGGACCACACATAACATAGAGCACTACAAAATATCTTCTTTGTTTCACATGAGAAAGAATCATTCAGCTTTAGAATGACACAAGGGTGAGTAGATGATGAGACGATTTCCATTTTGGATGAGCTCGCTCTCTATTTTTTATTTTTATTTTTTTGATAATAGCGTATATAGCAGTTAAACTGTTTATGATGTAGTAAAGCTAGTCTGTTTAATTGGCATTAGTTTGAAATCCTGCAATCTATTGAACAAACATGTAATGTTGCGCTCCACATAGTCAAACTTGTGTTGCATGCTGTTTGACACAGATTTAGTCATTGTGAAGATAAATCATATCCTGTGCCTGTTTCATTCATGTGCTGTTATTATTAGTACATGATGGTATTGATGCATTGGCTTGTATGTTCCTTGGGTGAATTGGTTGTGTATAGTTAATAAACCTTTTCTCAAAAGCCTTTTTCAAATGAAACTGTTCTGCATTTACATCACATTACATGATTATATGCAATGTTTTGCTCTTTTGTTGGTTTCTATTGTTTTCAAGTTGTTTCAGATAAAAGCGTCAGCTAAATGTAGCTATACTGTTTTAGCATTATCTTTTCTCAATCCTTGATTGTGTTACTGGAAGCATGTTCAAAACACACTTTATTACTTCCCCCTGCACATATTGCCCCCCCCCCCACTTGTTCAATGCATATGCATTCAATTTTGTTACAGTATGAATCTCTCTCCCTCTCATCCGCTCTAACTCCATTACTGTTGCTCATTTCCTGTCCCCCAGCGACTGTCAGCTCTCATGTCTGAAGGTGCTAAATCCTGATAAATTAAAGCTCTTTAATTATTTAAACACTGGACCCTGAAATCACTGTGAGTGATTTATACCAGTGCGTTAGACACGTTGGGCCAGAAACAACACCCACCTCTCTGATAGATGACTAAATGGAGGGGGAGCAAACACTACACACTGTTACAGTTACAGGATCTTTCCCAGAAACCCTTTTTCTTATTTTTAAACAGATGCCCATCTCGAAATTGCATATCATTGTGGAAATACAAGTGTTTTTTTAGCCTGATGATACTGAATTAAAGGAGTTTCCTAAATTCTGTATGATAAGAAATCGGAAGTTTTATATGATGCCAGAGGTGACATTTGTCATCATTTACTCATTCCAAACCTGTTTAAATTGTTGAACACAAAAGAAGATATTTTAAAGATTGTAAAAAACCAGTTGCTCATCCCTATCGATTAAGTACAAATAACAAATGCTGAAATACATTCGCTGTTTGCTGTAGCAATACTGATAATGATCCTACCTTTATCTTCCTTCTGAAATCTCAGTTGGATAGGCATTATTTCATATTTTATGAATCAAGAAAACTGGTATGCCATGAATGCATAGACTGTGGTAAAAAACTTGTGAAGGTGTGCTACAATGAATAATCCTAATAAAGAGCTGTTGAAATTGTTCTCACTTTATATAGTCTTTATATTAATGTACACTTTGCTGAAATTAAAATAATTTATATTAGAGTTTGTTGGTCACAGCGAACAATGAATAAACTAACCTTGAATTACTCAAAACGACAAACCGTAGATGAATCACCAGGCCTAAAAAAACACAATGTTGTTTGTTCCTCAGTCCACTTGGATTTCCTGCGTTCCTGAGTACACCTGTGCCTGGAACCGCATCAGCCGCACTGAAACTATGTTCTTCTGTAAGTCACATGCAATAATATTTTCTGACCCCTAGAGGGCTGAAAGTTTTGTGTTGCATCACAGTTTGCATTCTTTTACTATATCATAAAAGTTACTCTTTTTTAATTATTTTTTTTAAGAAAAAGTTGATAATTTTCTGTGTAGAAGGGTAAAACCAAAAAAAGTTAAACTGTAAAGTCAAGAGCAGATTTGAGAGTTTATGTTTATTAGGAGTTAAGACTGTGCTTATGAGGATACTCACCAAAATACTGTGAGCTCTGTTCGATAGTGTCACTAAGATATGCACTTTGTTTGAAACTGAGTATACCTTTGGGTTAAGAGTCTGACTCTCTAACCATTAGGTCACAACTACCCCCTTTTAATATCCCATGAGACCACAGGAGAGGATTTAAAAGTAGCAATAAGGCAACGCAACTGATGCAGGTAGATCATGTGAGAGTAGTAACATGGTGGATGCAGTATATACCCATATTCTTAGAACACACCTACTCAGACAGTATGCAATTTAGGACATGAATCTGGGGCTGAATTGAACATCACCAATATTGAAATGAGTTATCTTTTGGTCCACCCTGGCCCCCTGGGCAGTCCAGCCTGTTGTGGGCAAGATTAGTCTTTACAGAGTGTACAGTAGCTAAAGTCAAAAACTCCATATAGTGAAAAAAATGTTTCTTAGTAATGAACTTAAGATGCCGTGTAGATTAGAACCCTTTTTTATTTTTAAAGGAATCTCTCAGTATGCCTCAATATTGCTTTTTCAACTCATTTATTTGGGGTTTGTCTAGATAAAGTGTTAATTGGACTTCTTTGTGAGTGACAGGGGAATTATGATGAAACTCTTCCTGGCAATCAGTGGAGAGCAGCAAGTTTATTTACACAGTCCATAGGGACAGAAGATGCTTCAACTTAACGTTTGTTGTCTTTCCTTCCCACACACTGTTTCAGTAATTAGTTTTCAGATCTCCATCAGGTCTCCTGCCTCTACACAGTAAATTCTCTAACCTGCGTGATGTTTGTTTTTTTTTTCTCTCTCTTTAAGATTTCTCCTTTCTTCTTTCCTGGTGTTTTTTTTTTTTTCTTTGCTCCTGGAAGCTGTAGAAGTTCTCCAAGTTTTATCTAGCAAGTTACTGTAGGGCTTCCAGGCAGGAAGGAAATGGTCCTGCAAAACACTATCTCTCGCTCTCACTGTTTCTTTGTCTCCCCCCTTTTTGGTGGCAGTTGTTTTAAGGGAAGATGGGGTGGGGGGGATAAGAAAGTGAACACGCTGAATGAAATTTTCATAAAGTTGAGCATGTGGTTTCTTTGATGAGAGAATGTAAAATGGTGTTAAGTCTCAGGGCTGTGTAGAAGCGGCAATTAGCGTAGCATGTTCCTCCTGGAGGCTTGTGCCGTGAGAGAGACGAAGGCTTTGTTTTCCTCAGATGTGGCATGCCCAGATTCACATTCATACCTCCTTTTCTCATGTTCCCTTCTTCAGTCATCCATGTAGTCTCAGGAAATCATCACCTGTTGGAAGTGAATGTGATGATAAGCACTCATCATTGTCTCTGGCAGTGAAGTAAAACTGAGATTGACTAAACAGACAGTGTGACTAGGCCCAAATACGTGCCTGCAGAAAATCTGCAGGTTTTTAGAGAATTTGAACAGCCGTCATTCACAAATTCATACACATGCATACATCTGATAATGATTTCGGCTACCAAAATGACCTACCTACATTTTAGCAAAACTCCAAAAATTTAGCTATACATACTGTTCCCAGCAATTTCCCATTAAATTAAATTAGTTTTTACACGAGTAAAGGTTACATTTTATTATTAGATCATTTTTATGCAGTTCCTTGTGCAATACTATGTTATGACCTCAAAAGGTCCATATATGTGGCTTTTCTAAAACCGTAAACTTGCTCAGTAGCTCACCTGGTCAGCATTCCACATGCAATGTGAAGTGATAGAGTATGAGTCCCATAAAACGAGAAGAGTTGTAGAGTCAAGCTAAAATGGCATGTTTGCTTACCAAATGTTTTGGCTTTTGTTAATACTATCTGCACAACCTTTACATACAATACAACCTTTTGATGCCACTTACAGTACCAGCCGTGTGAAGTACAGCTTGCACAGAAGTCACTTTCCAGATGACTTCTCCAGTGAAATTCCAGATCACATGCTTCCTATTAAAATAACTGGATATTGGCTGTAATTGACTAAGTACATATAAGCACACTTTAAGAAATTGTTGTATCTGCTTTTCTGGTCATTATGTGGTTACATTAAGTCAACAACTGGAAATAAAATAACTTTTCAAAAACATATTTTCTGTAGACATCTGTCAGAATTGCTCCGCAGTCTATCATTAGATGTTTCTTGACTCTGTATAGTCAGTACCCATTAAACACTCTTTCACATCAGCATGCTGATGAGTTACCTCTTAATATATGTTCCCATTAACATGGTGTTCACTCGCGGCTGTGTACTGTTTATCTTCTTATATTTGTGCCTGGAAAGTGTAAGGTCTCTCTCCTTCATATTTTGCTGATCCAGGTATATCTGTGCGTTTTGATCATAGCATGGGGAGTTTGCTCACCGCCAAAATTCCTCAACGTCAGGAGAAAGAGGAAGCCCAAAACAGGAATCCCGCCACATGCCCTGGCGATGCGCGCGCGGCACGGCAGGTTAATCCTTTCAAATGTTTGAACAGAAATGGCCACCGGGCATCCCCGACTTCAAGACCCAGTCTGCACGACTCTTCCGCTGCTAAACTCCTGCCGTCCAACTTGCACTTCTTCCTGTGTGGCTGCCTGTATGTGGGAAGTGGTCCTGGCTTTGATTTTATAACGCCTGAAACCAACCTGGCACTGAATCAGCTCCTACCACTCACCAGGCTTTTCAGATTTACACTCGTTAACTTCCTGCACTCCACACCAGCCTTCAAATGCATTAAAGAGAGAAAGAGGAAGAGAATAAAAGAGAGATGTCGTGACTTGGTATCGTTTTCTCACCTGAAATGACTGTGAACATGACCTCCAAATATGAGGGAACTGTAATGTACGCTCAAAAGAAAGACACTCGTACTGAGATCCACTCAATATCTGTTATTTTGCAGTCTTGTAGGCAGTGAAAACAAACAATGGGAACATTATTTACTTATTTACTAAAAAATATAGAAGCAAATAGTTTGTAAATAATGCAAGAGGACAGTGACAAAGAGTCATTTTTCCAGGTAAAGTCAGCTGATTGATGATTCAGGGATGTCACCATCCAGTTCAGCTCTGTTTCAATGGTGTCTGTGCAGTCGGTCAAGATTCCCCAACTAAGCAAGCCAAAGGGGAAAGCGGCAATGAGTCAAACCTCCATATGTGACAGAAATGGAGAAAAACCTTGGGTGGAACCAGCTCTCCTTTGGCCAGATGTTTATGAGCATGTGTATTACTAGCATGGCTATTTATTAGTACTTAAAGCACAAATTAATGCACAAACAAATTCTAGATCCCTTAACCCTACCCCAAATTTTAAAATTTCAAAATGTACCAACTTTCTCCTCATCATTTCTCATCACATTTTTCTCATGTCCATATTCATTTTAAATATCTCTTCAATAATTTTATATAGGGAATAAAGCTGTCCTTGTTGGGAATCTTTCAGTTATTGAACAGTGCAGAGCCATGGTCTGATGGTTAGCACAAAATATCTCAAGGACAAGGAAACGAGGGTTTAAATCCAGACCGCTGGGTCCTGTTTCTACTTTAAAAAAAAAAAGAAACATTCAAAATTCAAAATTTGATCCACTCTGAATCTGAGAGCCATGGAATTTGGCCTACAGATGATGTATTTGATTATAATTGCAGCCTTCGTCTTTATGCTGCAGTATATTTGTGGCAGCGGTGACTGCAAATGTCACGGTGGTTTCTGTGGTAAAGGAGTCTGGGTATGGATGGGTAAGGAAATGTTTCACTGCCAGGGAGGAGAAGAGTAGATACATGCAGAAGGATGGTCGTATCGGAGTGAGATGGACAGTAAATATCCTCAGTAACCTCACTGGAGTATGAAGTCACGACACTGTGGCTCTGGAAACATGCTCTAGGGACTGACGTTTACTGATGCCATCTCCTCAGTTCATCTTTTCCAGTCTATATTTTACTGTGGTAAAATGACAAGTGATTCACCAGTGGTGTATTTCAAAAAAGCAATTTGTTTAATGGCCACTCTTTGATTGTTTGATGCAGATATTTTTTGCAATAGATTTTTTAAACTCGCTGTTGCCATTTTTCCTAAGTGCAGAAACAGATTTTCATTCTTAAAGTGACAGCAACTTACATAAAAAAATGTATTTCTTTCTTTCTTTTTGGAAAAGAAGGACAATTTAAGCAAAAATCAAATAAGCAAGGAAAAGAAAAAAATGGTTAGCTGTAAAGGCTGATAAGGCTTATAAAGACAGCATTGATGGTATGAGTGAGCAAACGTATTCCCAATTAATCATCATTTTAACACAGTTACATATCGAAAGATTAGCTCTCATATATGTGATTTAGTTTTGCACAATAATGTGACTTTGACATCTCTGGATCATGTAACACATGCTGAATGCTGGATGAGGAATGGAAGATGGAAGAGAGAAAACAAGAGTGGAAGCTAATTTTGTTCACCTCCCTCTTGTAAAATTCGTAAAAAGGGAGTGTATGAAAGTATCTCGGGATGGCGAGGCCCAGGGCTATTATTCCCACATTAATTTTTCTATTTGAATTCAAGCCTCGCTGGGAAAGACTTCGGGAGGGGCTGATGGGACGCAGGGAATTGCAGGCTTTCTGTGGAAAGGGGGCTGCAGAGGCTTTAATGCCCAACAGGGGAGGCAATTTCACTTCCCAAAACACCATCTAACTATGTTTTTCACATCTGCCTCCTACTTAAACCTGGTTAAAGAAGAAACTCTCTCCCTCGCTCATACCCGAGCCTGCCAACTCCTCCAGTCCTCCTCCCGGCCATCTCCAACCTCCGCACCGCCTCTGGATGTGTTCCTGTTAATTAGGAACCATCTACGTTTCAGAACATCTCCTTTATAAAAATATTTGTGCTTTTCTCTCATTCATACACAACATGCTGCTGTTCTGATTAAGGATGGGAATCATAAGGAATTTAAATCTGGTTAGCAGGTCCATTCCGTAAAGATTGTTTTAGTACCTGTCTTAAGGGCCTACTATACAAATTTACTAAATATGTGTCTATTTATTTATTTAATTTTATTTAAATTAACATTTATCATTCAGTGTTTCTTTAACCATACAATGCTGTCATATTAACAGCCTTCAGTCAGGAATTACATGGATGAGAGTAAACAACAATTTTAGAGAGTCAACACAGTCTCACTCCAACTCTTTTTTGACGCTTGGTCAAGACACTTTTGCGTCGCTTTTTGAAGCTCAAGATAGCCCTTTTTAGTCACTTCTCGACGTGATGGGTCCTCCGCTGTTTTAAATAGGAAACCCCTAGCATCAATATGCAGACACGATAATTTTTTTATTTATTTTATTTTATATTAAAGAGTTTTATTTAAATGAAATTATTTACACATTTATGAGCACGTAACCCAACCCCTGCCCCTAAACCTACTATCTGTCAATAAAACGCAAGATATAGCAGACAGATACAATGACCGTCATCATTTATTTGAAAGATATTAATATTCCAAGTCTTTTGAGGCAAAACGACTGATTTGTGAGAGGAATAGACGCGGCCGCTGTCTCCGTCTTCCGTATACTTCATGTGCGCCGCTGCAGTCTGTGCGCGATTTCAAAAAATGCCACTACAAGAATCCTTACGCCAACGTTGGTTGTGAAATGCCATTGGCTCTTGTGTGGCTCGTGATCGATTGCGTCTTGCTGTTGTGAAATACTATTGGCTCTTGTGTATCTCGTGACTGATTGCGTCATTCTAAGGGACGTGAGTATGTTTTCCGAATAAGATGACAGCGCGTTGACTGAGCGGGATCATTTTTAGTGATTAAAACCTTGTGTTTTACTCTCTTCTTCGCATAAAGACTTCGTATGGCTTCAAAAGACTTGGAATGTGACACGACTTGTTTGTAATGTATTTACACTGCTTGTTTATGATTAGTTTGTACAATAAATACCTGTGACTGCATTTGCCTGTGTGTGTTTATATTGTTCAGAAGTGGGTAGGTTTAAGGTAGGGGTGGGGTTTGGTGCTCCAATAAAAGTAAAAAATGATATAATAAATTTATATATGCATGCAAACCATTACATTAAGCAAAACAACTGAAAACAATGGGTACCTTGAGCTTCAAAAAACAACGCAAAAAGGTCTTGACCAAGCATCAAAATGTGACGAGTTGGAGTTAGACTGTGTTGAGAGAGTAATTGATAATCCATGATTAAGTTTTTTTTTTTTTCAGTTTGTGAATCAGACCGATTTCTGTCCAGTTTACAACACAACTAAATTATAAATCAAGAAATGAATTCTTTTATTCTGCAATATAAGCTTTTTATTCAGAGAATCATGCAAATATCAGTTTCCAGAAAAATATAAGGCTGAAATATAAATTAATGAGTGACAAAAAAAATAAAATATAAAAATAAATATATATATATATATATATATATATATGTGTGTGTGTGTGTGTATGGTGAATGTGTGTATGGTTATTTTCATTGCCATTAGTAATAACTGAACATAAATATAGAAGCCTGCAAAATTGCTTGTATTAGAAGAAAATTTCAGACAACACTCTTCATATTTGTTCAGTTCAGGAATATAATATATTTGAAATAAGAACCGGATTCAAATAAGCACCAGTTGAGTCTACTGCTTTGACAGTGATTTCTGGCATGTGTGACGTGTGAAAGAACAGTGTGGAAATAGAGAGGGAATCAATCACTAGTGCCATAAAGCAGGTTTGTTTAGTGTAATGTTGTTCTGGGTGTCATAAACCAGGTTAGTGTGGACACATCGCAACCGTTGATTGATGACACCAGGCTTCTGAAACTTATGCTGTCTTAGGTACATTGGATGCATCATCCTCTTTCTGCTTTGAAAAGAAGTTATAAATACATTCACACAGACACTCACACGCATGTCATAGATCAGTGCCCATTCAGTTACACCAATCTCCAAAAAGGAAGTTGCTTACAATGCCTTGAGAACACACACCACACAATAAGTAACCCATCTGAACACACACAAATACTCTCTCATCATTTCTATTTAGACCTCCCATTTCTGTTTGATTTCAATCACTGGTGTGTCTCCTGCCTCTGTTTTTACTCAATAGGAAAAAAAAGTCGCAGTTAGCTCATCTGTCAATCAAAGCACATAAGTTGTCTGTTTCGTGCCATACACCTCCACAAGCTCGCGGCTCAATTATTAACGGGCAGGTACTAAGGCAAACTGCTGACGGGACGCCCCCTCTTGACAGCTCATTTGAAAGACAATGGCCCCATGCCCCCTCCACCCCCCACTTAACTTGTCAAAGCAGTGAAAGCACCTTGAATCTGCCTGGCGTGACGTCAATTACCAAGCCATTAGAGAGAAGGATATCACCATTTAAGAGAGTTAAATGGGCTGGCGATTTATGAAAAGTAAGTTTGCTTCTTTCTCAGGAAGTTTTATAAACACAATCCAGTATTACTGTTAAAACGGGGGTGTTTACTGTATATATAAGAAGGACAGGGGAATTTCCCTCTCTTACTCTGCAAATCATTCATATTATAATACGTATTAGAAAGAAAATTAGCTGCTTGTTGTCTATTAAGGGTAAAATGTTGGTCTACATCATCTGATTTAAAAAAAATCCTTACAAATAAATATACAAATGTAAATGTACACATTTAAATTATGTGTGGAAATTAATGCAGGAATTGTTTGTTATACATACAAATGAATTTAATGTTTGTCATTTTAACTTATTTGTAAAATAATTCTACAGTATAAGCCTGTTAATAAGTTTAATTAACGTTTATTAAACGTCAACTAACTGTATTTAATATGAACTTACACTATAATATATTTACACTTAATCTTACTGTAATTAACATGCAATTAAATATCAGAAAACATTACAATTAAATTGCATAAGTAATTTATAAGTTTCTGTCTATAAGTTCTATATTTCCATAACCACCACTCTTTCTTCGTAAAATCTTAAGTCAGCCTAATGTCATCCCATGTCTGAAGCCCTGTTAAATAATTATTTACAGTAACATTCTGGCAACCACAGCTGCCAATTCTGAACCATAAATTTAACAAAGCATTTTTTACAGTGAAGAAGACTAATGCCAATAAGAAATGAACTGCCAATTTGTGTTGTGCAAATCTTTATTTCTTTTAAATTACATTCTATAGTTGTCATGTAAGACTTCAGGCATCCTGAGTGACAGCTGAGACATTCTGACAGAGGAGTGTGACGCTTTTGACTGGTGTGTGATTAAAGATCACTCACACATGGTTGCAAGTGTCATTTAGGCTTTGTGATACTAAAAAAGTTTTATAAATATAAAAGAAAGTAGAATCAAAGCACTAATGCGTTAAAAAGTTCTTGAATATCACGGTTACACGTCATTTGTCACAGAACAAAAAAGAAAACAACGGCTTTCTACGACTGCAGCAACTTTCTTTGCAGCACTTTCCTTGACGGCATAGCTGCTTTACGTTATGATGGAAGATACAAATAACTGGTATGATCAACGGTGTCCCTCAAGGGCGTGATCGCGAAACAAACCGTCACGTCACAATAACGAACCACCCCTGAGCTCTTCGACTGAACGTCTCCATTCTGCTCTCTTAGAGCTCAGCTGTCTGCCGTGGAGTTTCTTTCCCTTCTTTTGAGAAGCGACGACGCAGGCAGATCTGTCATTCCTCTTTTCTTCACTGCTGCCACACACTTTCCTCCTCTCGGATCTGCTCAATAATTAACCAGGCAGGTAGGGAGTCGTCGAGATGAAGCGCAGGTGGCCTAGGGTAGACGGCTTTGAAGAAGGGTAGGCATGATTGTTGATTTTTGATTGAGGTGGGTTTGATGGTTTGACAGAGCCGTCATTGGAAAGATCAACGTGGGTGTTATTACGCCTCAACGTGGGCTTCACATTAGCAGATATAGGCTTTGTTCAGACAGGCAGCAAAAATCTGTTCCTTGGCATATCTGAATCCATTTAGTTTTTGCTAGTCTGGACCAGTGGTTCCCAACCTGGGCCCTGGAGTACCTCCAAAAGTACTTTTTTCACATTTGGATACTCATTTCAGTTCTTGGAGTCTCTACTAATGAGCTAAGGAGTAGATTCAGGTGAGCTTGGTTATGGATTCATAGTTTACGTTCCAGTCTGAAGGTCCTCATGCCCTAATCCGGGGGGGGTCAAACTTCCTCGAGGGCTGCAGCCCTGCAGTGTTTGTTGCAACCCTACTCCAACACACATACCATGCAGTTTAAATAAGCCTAAATGACTTGATTAGCTGGATCAGGTGTGTTTAATTAGGGTTGAATCTAAACCAGGGTTCCTCAAATCTTACCCTGGAGGTCCGATGCACTGCAGAGTTTGGATCTAACCCTA
>JAUMHE010000080.1:1307153-1321950 GCA_032359235.1 Enteromius mattozi
ATTAAGTATTCCTTTCAGGTGTGTCTCGCTCGTTTACATTGATTGTCTGCCCTTCTTAAGTTGCTCCCTGTGTCCCAGTATTTGTCGGTTATCGTTAATGTCTAGACGTGTGTTTTTGATCCCCTTTCTGTCAGTTCCTTGTTGGATTATATTAAAAAGACTTTTGTTTTTGAGACTGGATGACTCGTGGCTCTTGGATTACACACGCCACATAACATGAACATGCCTCTTTCCCAACTTTTTTGAATTGTGTTGCAGCCATCAAAATCCAAATTTGTTCATATTTACAAAATACATTTACATTGGTTAGTGAAAAGTTGAATAGGTTGTATGAACAAATCATAGATTCTTGGTTTTATTGCAGTTTACAGAATGCCCCAATGTCTATGGAATCGGGGTTGTATTCTTCTAACTGTTTTCTGGAATACAGTACTACATACTTTATATCATCTATTAATTAAAACATGTTTAATAGGTATGTCTTCTTTTATTAGTTTGATCATGATTGGACTTGGATTTTAGAAGATAAGCTACATTAATCACTTTTGTTACCTTTATTATCCTTTTTTATTACCAATTCATAGTTAAGGGTCAAAGGTGCATTATGTTTTTTATTTATTTTACCCCCAGAAAGAATTATGATGCATTTTTAGGTGAGAAATTTGTGTAAAGAACATGGACTAACATTCAATTATGAGAGAATAGCGGGAAAGGGGAAGGTTTAATCTGTCTTTTTGTGACAGAGAAGGACAAGAAGAAATGGAAGAGAAGGTGTCTCGCTGTGCTCTTTGATTCTTACAAACTGAAAAACACTATCGATTGGTAATTGTTTTACTTTGATGAATGAATGACTCCCTCTAACCCCCTCCACTACCACCCCGGTCCGATCAAGCAGACCCCTCGTTTGACTAAATCAAATTTGATTTGTTTCCACCCATCCATCAGTCCTATCATATCTCACCTGCAACATGACATGGAGAAGATCTGTGTGCATGTTGAGTATGATGTTTTCAGATCCAGAAAGACATGCCAAGGGCATATTTGTTTGTGTCTCTGAATAATTGTCCTCCATCATATGCCCCTTAAACAAACTATCCTACCTGTTGTGATCACCATAGGAAGGGGAAACGAAGAAGATTTTTGTCATGATGTTTTTGTTTTAATTACCCAAACTTTTTTTTTTTCCGTCTTCAGCTTGTAAGTAAAAAAATCCCAGATGTTCAATGTGGTGTGTCCCACTGTATTTGGTATATAACCTATACATTAGCAAATGGAACATTGTATTTATGCTTGCTAAGTGTTGTTGCCTTCTATGATTTGAAAGCTCCTCACTATTTTATCACACAAATCAATGGAGATGCATATCATCAGGACCTGACTGCTCGTGAATATTACATTAATGGAAACCAAGCACGCTTTTTGAATATTGAATACTGAATAGGTCATGACATAACTCAATAAGCTCAACCTGATACCCTGCTACGTCTTCAAACAATCTTTGACAAGAGCTCCAACAGTGATCATATGGTTAGTTATCGGTTGACGTTATCGCCACAAGTGCCGCTTGGGATAGAAGGATTGCTGAATGATTATGATGTCATGGCAGATCTGAGGTTGGATACGAGTCAGGGCTTGTGCAAGTCCATGTAAAACAAGCCAGAATAATTGGAGAGGTGATTAACTGTGCTGATTTAGTTATTGGAAATTAGAGAGGTGGCACAATGATGTCACTATCACCATATCGGTTGCTGTAGGAACATGTGGCTAGATGATTAGCGATCTATCTAACAAACTAAAAGTGCTGTAGGCCTATATATGTTCTTAATTGATTATTACTCTGATTAACAGCATGTATTCAGTAACTGAAACATTCAGACCATAAAAAACAAAAACTGTGAGCTGGCTGAAACAATCATATCAGTTTTGTGAACTAGAGCAACTAATTTACTAATAATTTAGACCCAGAAGAACAATCCTCCATTAATTATCACATATGACATGAGACCCTTATGGGCCATTTTATGTATTCTACTAAAATAGATTTGGCAAACTTGCATCATAATCTGCTCTTGCTCCACTGAGAGGTGGAGCTTCATGCAAATACCTTGTTTTTTTGTACAAGTGTATCATTTAATGGCTGATTTGTAATCTAGCTGTTTTCACATGAGATTTGTATGGTTTGTTTGGAATAACTCTAATAATTTATGGGGGATCAAATTCAGATGTTATCGTCGAATCTAAATTTCATGATTTTTTTTTTTTTTTTTTTTCATTTATAGACCGCCTGTGACGAAGGGACTGAGGGTTGAGTGGGGATCCAAATGCAAACCCTTTACTCACAAATGTCGTCAAACAGGGATGGTCAAACACCAGCAAACAGTTAAATCCAGGCAAAGGCAAAAGAGTAATTCTAATAAACGGGCAAGGGTCAGGGCAGGCAGCAAACAATCAAAAAACTAGAAATCAGTCCAAGGTCAAAAACGCAAAGAAACAAGGAAAACACAAGAACAAGGAACAAGGGTATGGGTTTGCAATAATCAGCATAAGAGAGAGGGTGAGGGCTTCTTTTAAGCTAGACAGAGGGGAACACAAGACAGAACCAACCAATGAGAACAAGACACATGAAACCAGGGTACCAATCAGAACATGATACATGAAAACAAGGAACCAATGGGGACACAACGCACAGACAAGGGTAGTACATGACATAACACTCCAGGGTGGAATGCACTCTAAAGGAGCTCATGGGCACTCCAGCTGGCGATCGTGACACCGCCAGACTGCTGCATGTAATTAGGACTGATATAGGACAATTCCATAAATAGCTTTTTTATGCCTTTTTTGACAGTAGTTCATTACTGGGAATGACTAAAGTCTTCAAAAGCATTGTGTTTGCATTAATTAAAAGATTATGTCAATCTTGTTGGGCAATTATAATGTTCATCTATTCATTATACACCCCTACATCTATGGACTGTCGATTCTAACCACATATAACATGATTAATTCAATCAAAGGAAAGTTGTGAGCTCTATATCTTAGTAACTGTGCACAGAGAGTACGTAAACTTAAGCTTGAACTCAAGCACAGTTTTTAAATCCACGTCAAATGAAAAGACTGTCTTTTATTACAAAATCCAATGTTTTTATTAAGCCATCCGTCTATCTATACAAGCTTTTCTGCGACCGCTGTTCATGCATTTTCAGTTCTCTGCAGAAGTCTCTCAAATAAAGGTGTCCCATTAAGATGGCTATTAGGATGAGCCGTCGTTGAGTTATGTGAACAAACACGTTCCCATCTCAATCTTCCCACTCTCTACTCCTAAGCACCACACAGCACAAGTCTAACCCCCTGGTGCTGGGTCTCTTACCACAAGACAATAAACGTATGATGAAATAAAAACGTGTGATTCATCAAAATCAACTCCAGACTCTGCTGCCCAACAAATTAAACAATATTTCATAATCACTCTACAAGGCTGACAATGGATGCCAATTTGTAAGTAAGGGCACCTCCGTGCTGGGAGTGTTGTCTTAAACGCACGGCTGGGTGGTGTGTAGTTAATTACAGAGGCTGGACATGCTCTAGTGGCCACAGACACTCCCGTCGTACCTGTCCAATCAACCGCTTTGCAGCCAGGCGCCTACCAACACTTCATTTATCTTGTCTGAGTGTAGGGGGGCTAATTACTGCGCTGCTAACACCCCTCCACATGCGTACACACACACACACACTGCACACCCAGTGTCCCATTGCTTGTCTTTTTCCTGAGACGCCATGGCACTGGTCTGGGACAGAGGAGTTGGCCAATTAGTCTTCCATTAAGGCTATCACAGCTTTCTGGCAAGCCTCCCATCAGCTCAGGGCACCAGTGCACTGAAGGGCCTAATAATCTGCTATATGGCTCTGTGGCTTCGGTTAATCTGTGGGGAGGGGTGAAAGAGGAGGAGAGGTCAAGAAATATATTTCTACTGGCTGTGATGAAGAATGTCGAGAAGGGTCAGTTAAAAAGCCCTCCCGCATCCTCTGGAGACCCGGCATGAAATCACTAGATCGAGATTGAGTCTCTTCATCAGTGAAATTGTTCATCTTTTTGTATATTAAAAGTAGCGTAACTAGTTGAAATGACTTGTTTAGGTGTAACAGATCTCCAGTTTTGGGGGTAACACAAGTAACACGAATTATTATATTATATTATAGTCCGATAACTTTTTCAAGTGACTAGAAAAAGTAAAGTAATACATTTACAAGAGTTAACTATTCAAAGAAGTTATACCAGTGACTTTGATTTCACATTTATTGACTGATGACTCTACTGTCCCCATGCTGAGAGAAATCGCACTGTGTAAACATGATTAGTTCTAGACTGAATGTGAACATGCAAGTGCAACTGTTCTTCAGTATTTCTCAAAATGAATAAAAACAGTGAAAAGCAAACACAGAATAAGACACAAACCTGCAGTAATACTACATAATAATACTTCATTAGCCAATGTCTTTTCTGCAGACCTTCACTGACCCAGTTCAACCATACTAATATAAAAAATAAAACAAAACAAAAAAAGACTAGATGAACATAACATTTGTGTTTCCCGTTTTATAGACTATCTTCTCTTGCACCCTATTCTTCATGCAATCCATAAAGCCAGTACAGCTGAAAGGTTTATTTAGCTTTTTGAATTTACGTTTTCCTCAGCCTGGAAAGTGTTTTTACATTTGCCAAAAAAAATACTTTTTTTTATATATATTAAATACAAACAAGCAAGCCCAGGCCAGATGAGAAAAAACTGTAACACAAAAGTTGGGAGTAGCACGATATTGTAATGCGTAACTTTTAAATGTATCTTTTCCCAACACTGCCTGCACACTAGAAAACCTCCTCAAATGATCAGAGTTGGCATTTGTCTTAATGTAGTCTGTGATTGCTTCAGTCACGACACTGATTTACTTTAAACATATTCTGTGTAGTTTGCATATTCGTCTTCGGGAACTAATTACAATGGGATGTAGAGCATTGTAATCTGTGATTAAAAAGAGTGTACGGTGAAAAAATAAATGGATTAAAAGAAATCGCTGCAACTAGTGTAATAAAAACATAAATAATCATGCATTGCGGTACATCAGAGACACGCAAGAGTAATTGTCTAGTTTGGGTTATTTAGAGTAGAAGGGGTGGGAAATTGTGGGTTTTGATGGTTGGATTAATAAAGAAGAGCCACAGCCAAAAAAATTAGCCAATTCCGGGCCTGGTGCAGCTGTTGGTGAGAGGAGTGTAATTGCGTCAGTGGCATCTTGGCCATCCCCTGAAGCTTGCCCCTAAAGCAGTTAGCTCTTAGCCTGCGCTTGGGCGTCATCATTTTCTAGTACCCATCCATCTTCCACCTCCGATTAATTCTTTTCATTCTGGCACCTCTCTCATAAATCCTGGCACACTTAATTAATTTCACTGGCAACGCAGGGACCGCCATAAAGTGGAATTGTTCACACAAAACCCCATATTAATTATGCTATTTTACAGCAATCTCATTGAAAGCTGTGTTTCATCTTTCATAATTACATTTCCAACAACAATGGGGGCAACAAAAGACTCTAATTATGGATTTGGCACGCTGCTACTTCACAATAATTCAGCAGCGAGCAGTGCTAGAAAACGACTAGGGAGGTTACGGCGGAGGATCAATGACTTGCTTTTATTATTGCTATTATTGTTGGTATTATTTTTTAGCAGCGGGAAAAGACATTGTGATACAGCGTGTTCATGGGCATTTTGGCTCACCCGTGCTATAAATCTCGTTAACAAAGCAGCGAGCATTGTTGGCGAACTCATTTTTAACTCGTTTTAGTGGCCACTTTGATAATGGTTAAGGAGCTACTTATGAAATGGATCAGTGCCTATTAGTTGGGTTGCTGGATTGGGTTTGCATGAGCCACTGGGCAAAGGATGCAAATACATTACACACTTTGCAGGATTGACCATTGGAGACTAACTCTTTGATTGTTCTTTGATAGTGAGGACACTGAGAGATTGAAAACATCAGCTTGTGGATCAATACATTACATAAACCAAAGATGCTGGTCAGCAAAAAAAGCGGTGGATCACCCCTGGAAAACCACCACCAGCTTTCTACTCAGACAACCTTCTTCTCTTACTGTTTAGATTTTGTGAGTCACAGACTATCTGGAATGCTGATATTCCTCATAGGCAATGCACTAAGACCTAACAGAATCAGTCCATGTCATAGTTGATGACATGAACTGTTCAGGGTTACATTTTATTTTGATAGTCCTCTTTAGACATTCTACTAACTATAAGTAATTTTCTAACTACATGTCAACTAATTCTAAACTACTAACTCTCAGAGTAGACTGTTAGGGAAGGATTAGGGTTAGTAGAATAAGTTGACATATACTTGTAAAGTTTCTGATAGTCAGTATGTAGTATGTTGTGAACTCATCAAAATAAAGTGTTAGAAGATATTAAGCAGACAGTCTACTAATACTCTAATGACTAGTTTACATGTAGTTACAAAGTTACTTACTGTTAGTAGAATGTCTAAAGTGCACTTTCAAAATAAAGTGTTCAGGGGCACCTATTTGGTTCCTGGAGGGCCACCTTCCTGCATTCATCTAATCGGCATCTTCAAAATCACTAGACACTTCCAGGCAGATGGTTTAAAGAAGGGTGGAACTAAACTCTACAGGAATATGGTCTTCCAGTTGCAGGACTAAACACCCCTTCTGCAGAAATTGATGCGACTCTGGATGTCTTTCTTTATTGTTCTGTGATGTGTTTCTCAAAATTGTTGTGAGATAAAATCTATGATCTAAGTTAGGCTTTTAAAGCTTTTGGGAAATGCAGCCCTGATGCTTAAAAAAGGGGGCATCTCATTAACCTTAAGTATTATTTATCTGTCATCAGGCATTATGGCAGCTTTTAAGAGGATGGTCTCCAATCTCTAGTTCCAGACCAGGGTGTCCAATCTTGCTCATGGAGGGCCACGTTACTCCCAAATATATTTCATGAGTTCACACTTACATATAATTAAGTCAAGTAAAGATTAAGCATATTTGGCATGCTGTCCAGGGAGAGGGACTCCTCATTCAGGGACGGCCCGATCCCAAAGCGCTCCCCCCGTAATAAAGGAGAGAATTTGCTAAAGGTGCAGAGTCTGGGTGGTGGAGGGATGCTGAACTGAGAGATACCAGGACATTTAGGAATTTATAGGGGACTTCTCTTGTTCTGATTGGATAACAATGTAATCACTAATAATGTACCAGCCGTGTAAATTATCTGTGCGTGCTCCTGCCGAAATTTGTTTATAAAACATCACTTATTAGCTGGTTCAGGGGTGTTTAATTAGGTCAGGAGCTAAACTTGGTTGGAAGCTGGTTCTCCCGCAGCAAGACTCAACCCCCCTGTCCCAGACCATGTGGGGTCTACACCCACCAAGACAAAGCTGGCACGATTAAATTCCAGTGCTTTCAACCCCATCAGCTGAAAAATAAAACTGGACTGCACACACAACAATTGTTCTAAAGACCTATGACATCTACACAATCCTTACCAATTACTATTTACTACTAATTACTAAAAGTTAATGGACTAATATATGTGCATACCAAGTTTGATGGTAAACTTGATATGCACTGTGTATGTATTGTGTATAAACTCAATTTTACTTTTCTGCATTGTGCTCTGTACTGCTCAACAATGAAATTATAAAGTAGCTAAAATAATTACAGTGAATAAACACAACTATTTGTCTTGTCAACAAGAGTGTCTAATAATAGCATGGAAACCTAATTAATGGGGACCTATTTTCCATTGTGGTTAGTTCTGCAAAAAGCTAGCCTGGTCCATGTCCACGTCTGAGTATGCGGTGTACATGTGCTACTATGTGTCTCCAGCTCTTCCCAATGGAGGCCAGTGGTGATCAGTAGAGGTTAAAAATTACATATCACATCTCTGCACCCATTGGTCTCTCTTCTGCTCCATGACTGGCTCCATGGGTCCCACGGGTCGGCCTCTCATTCCTGCTCCACACCCGCTGCTCTTTTGAGGCTCTGCTGGGATCCAGGGCAATTACCCGTCTCATTTAATTGGCATTATCATTTTAGCGTGCTGACAGAGATGGATCACCACGCTTGACCAGACCACTGGAGTCTCCGAAGAGAGAGAGAGAGGGGGAAAGCAGGGAGGGTGTAGTTAAAGAATGCAAAAATAAGGTTAAAATCAACATTTGAACATAACTTACAACTCTCTGATTTTCTTGATATGTAAAATATTGTTAAGCTTTCTTTTTTTTTTTTGTGGATGCATGCACATTTAATCATAGACATAACTGTTTATATCCAACCAGTTCTATTAATTCCAGTGACAAAATAGCAAACAATTAATGACGATCTATAAGGTACTCATTAGAAAATGAAAACAAATACATGTTCTAAAATTGGCCCAAAACAACAAAAATCTTCAATATCCTCCGAATGGATGGAATCATAAACTGAAGCTAAAAAGCCTTTACTCATTCTGCACACAATCTGCTACATCTTGTTGTGGTTTATTAAAGAAAGGTGTGCTGTTTAAAAAACGGCTAAAACTTTGAAGGAGCAGAGTCATATCTATGGGTCTGAACATTTCATAGGGATCAGTTCTTTTGACCACCTACCAGCTGTCCAAATCTGCACCTGCAACTACACAGCAGTGCACTAAACATCATATAGAATAACCTTGGTAACAATACCCTAGTGCAGTGGAGGTGATTTCTGTATGATCATATTCTGACTTGTCACAAGAATCTTTCCTGTGACAAAATGTATTTTTTGTCTCTTGTGACAGCCTCTCAAACGTATGATCTTCATTCAGTGTGAATGACACTGAAGAAAACAAGATTAGAGAAGAAGAAAAAGGGAGGTATGGGGGAAAGCAAGAAGCAGATGAGGTAGGTAAGGTAAAAATTGTGCATTACATTAACCCAGGCCTCACTTGGTCTTAATAAGTGAACATGCTGTGCTGCTATAACTCACTGCTGCTAAACTTGTCATCCGAATTAAGAGGCCCCATTAGAGCTGCCTGTTTCAAAGCCTGTGCTAAATTAAAGGATGAGAAACATTGTGTATCCCCAGGGCCACAAAAGAGCATATAATCTCATTTTGAATCATCAGTCTTGGGAATTGGTTTATTTTGAATTGGTTTTGCATGGTTTGTCCAAAACTGCATATTCACATGTATAATCTTTCGCAAAGTTTGTACACAATGCTCAAAATTCATATGAATTAGCCGCCAGTTCACTGAAACATAAAATAGTAACAAATTGTGTGTCTTTTCTGGCATATTTTTTAATTTCCTATGAATAGTTGCCTAGACAGCAACGATGTCAACGCGATCCCCATTTAAAAGCATCAACAAAAATTATTCTTATACATGCCAGGCCAGTAGTTGGCGACTGAACTCATAATATGCATGCACATGACATCACTGTTTTCACAAATTTGCTTTTTAAAATGGCATTGTTGATTCCAGTCCATCCATCCATGATCCAGTAATATTAGTGGGCTAATTAAAGCTCTTCTTTTTAGGAGCCCACCCCTTCCCATTCATTGGACCCACATGGATTTTTGAGTCAATCAAAGAAGCAGTAAATGCCATGTGACTATTGCTCGTTAACTAAAGGAAAATAACATCATGACAACGCTGCTTGGCTTATAGCACTACATGGATGTGCACAGATCATTAACTAGTAATTATACTGAGCTATGACATGACATGCAGCAAAAAGTGCTGGAATTAAATGCCAATGAGCAAAAATGGTCATGTGGTCATATACTTCCAGGGTTGCATGTGGGTGAGTGTGATTTCACCAAGTACAAGATGTTCCTGGATCAACATTCTTGTTTATCCTGGAACAACATTTCAATAAACCAATCAGATTTGAGGGATAATTTTTTAGGGAATATCTGTTTTAGGCTTATGATCAAGATTGGGTGCTTCTACACCCTTGTTAATCAGCTATCATTTCCCACTGATTTTAGGAATAAATATTGGGTAGGGTTAGGTTTAGGGGCAGGGATTGGGATAAGTCTATATTTTTGGACAGTAATGCTGATCCAGGATCATGTCTTACTTGGCAAAATCACGACGACCAAAGACATCCGCGGCATAAAAAAAAAAAAAAAAATACAAATATATCCACTCTTTCACAGATGTCTTAACAATGTACATGTGCATTCTGGGCGGTTACCACCAGTCAGGTGGAGACACTAGACCGATGATGACATTAGGAAATAAACCCAGACATGCTGAGCCACGATCACCTCTGCCGGTGTCTCCTGTGCTCTTAAGAGCCTGTGATGTCCATCCTGTCAACCAGCCCACGCTGTATGAAAAATGGAAAGCATAAGAGAGACACTAATAAAAATAGCATTGAGAGTGGACAGGAAGCACTGCTTCATTACTCACCTCCCTTTCCTGGCCTTCTGTTGTACAAATGTGCTACATGCTGCACAACCATGCATCACCATCGGCTAAAAAACAAATGGGCTGTCGGCCCCGTATTTACCTCCGATTGTTCATGCACTCTCACATACACTTGTGTGAAACGTAAATATGACCCAAAGAGACTCAGTCCATCTTCTGTACAACACTCTAGCCATGCGCTGGAAGCGGGCAGGACAAATTTGTTCACTGGGAATAGACTTAATGTTGTAATTGAGAGTTAAAGCTTCAGGACTACATGTTTTACAGCGGGGGGTTCAAACTATCAGGCCCGCCGGCCAATTCAGTTAATTTCATCCAACTAATCAATTTCCACTTCTGGCATTTTGGCCTTTAATGTTAACAATATAAATTATTGGTGTACAGTGCAAATATTATAAAATGCAATGGTGTAAAATGACTTGTTATAATCCTAAAAATATAAATGCACAAACTGAAACATTTTTAAAAAGGTACAGACTGAGTTGGTTGTGTTACGAGTGAAATATTTTCTGTGTGTGTGTAGAATTGTTACTGTAAGTGAGCTACAGGTGATGTGTAGGTTTCACCATATTTCACCTATTATACTCCCATCAGGAGTCCATTACCACAGGAAGTTAATTCCAGAGGGTGGGTGGAGTGATTGGCTCTAAAAGCTTCTGCGCTGCCTTTCTATTTCTATTGCAGATCTATGACAGATTTGGTTCAGTGTTTCAGATGTTGAAGGTCACAGCCAAAACACTGCATGTGTCTGTTATTTTTTTTGTTTTTTTTTGTTTACTTGTACTAAGTCTACTTTGGGCAAAATTTGCACAGGAAACCAGAGCAGGAAACTCTCCCCTGTAATTACCAAACCAAGAGATAAGTCCCACATTAACTCCTTCTATCTTTCTCTACATCTGTCTCTATTTCTCTCCTCTGTGTACTTTCTTTATTGATAGAGTGCTGAAACCATATACAGGAAAATCACTTAAAAACCGTCTGTAAAAGTATGATAAAGTATCATAAATCGTGACCTAATCACACCTAACATTGCATTCAAAATACACAGACATTAATATGGAGTTATGCAGCTATAACAGCTTTCACTCTTCTGGAAAGTCTTTCCACAAGATAGTGGAGTGTTTCTGTAAAATTTTTGGCCATTTATCAAGTAGAGCATTCATGGAGTCGTACACTGGTGTTGAACAAGAAGGCCTGGTCTGCAATCTCTGTTCCAATTCATTTCAAAGTTGTTTAGTTGGGTTAAAGTCAGGGCTCTGTTAAGTTCTTTCACACCAAACTCATCAAACCATGTCTTTATGTACTTTGCTTTTTGCACTGAGGCACAGTCATGCACACACCATCCGTGTGCAGTTTTTCTGTCCATGCAGACAGTGTGTGTATAACAACAGAGGTGCAAGGTAAATGTTGAAACGAGTATACTAGGTGGTGCTGCACATGTGGTATAGACATCCACCTGTGCTCATCTGTAGTTGAGTATGGAGTGGGACACTGAAAAATAAGTATACCTGGGCATTTACAGTTGGCGCAGTGCAGTTAGCCAGGTAAGGTTCTCCAATTATACTGTCACTCCACTGCGCTAGAGATGACATTTACAGCCCTGAGTGTCAGCAGAGACCAGAACAACTAGATGAGCCCCAGAGACAGATCCCCAGTGAAGACCTTGTCTGCCAGATGGCCATCGGGACAAGAAATGAGTCCTCTGCACAATCTGATTTTGCTGCAGCATTGAACAAACTGCTGGTTCATCAGGCCAGAGGAGAACTGGTCCTCGACTAAGCCTGGTTTCTCCCAAGTTTTTTTTTTTTTTCTCCATTCTATCAGGGATGGAGTTTTGGTTCCTTGCCACTGTCACCCCTGGCTTGCTTAGTTGGGGACACTTCTGATTTTGTGCATATCTGGATGGAATCTGATTTGAATAACTGACTGCCCACACTGCGTATCGCAACTATTTATATCCAATTTCTGTGTCAATAAGTGCTTTTTAGTTTGTGCGTTGGTTTCTATGGCAATGCCTTTGCATTGTTATGCCTATGTTAAAAACAACAGTAATAGCAATACAGTTTGCAATATAGATGTTTCTTATGACGTGACAACATGTTGCTGTCCTGGCTGTGCTGTATTATTAAATTTCTTTTTATGAGGCAACAGCAGAAATGCAGGGAGCTGGAATGTGCATTTTTATTCAACACAGTCTCACCCCAACTCGTCACATATTGACGCGTGGTCAGGACCCTTTTGAGTCACTTTTTGAAGGTCAAGGTACCCCTTTCGCATCATTTTTCGGCGTGAAGGGTCCTCCATTGTCGTCATAATTAAATGATATATTGGGTCATAACATTGCCATTATTGGATATATGTAGGGATGTGATTTTGCAATGTAAACAGTCAAAAAAGTTTTATTTATATTACAGTATATTTACACATTTATGAGCACATAACCCAACCCCTGCCCCTAAACCTACCATTTGTCAATAAAACACAAGACATAGCAGACAAATACAACTGCCGTCGTGATTTATTTAAAAGTATTAATATTCTAATATTAATAAGTCTTCTGAGGCAAAACTATTGATTTGTGAGAGGAATAGACGCTGCTGCAGCAATGAAAGTAAAAATTGATATAAAATGATTACAAATTTTTTACAAATGCATTTAAACCATTAAATTAAACCAAACAACTGAGGACCATTCACGTCGAAAAAAAGACGCAAATGGGGTACCTTGAGCTTCAAAAAGCGACGCCAAAGATTCCTGACCAAGTGTCAAAATGTGACAAATTGGGGTGAGACTGTGTTGTTATTCCGTGCTGCTGTCTCCGATGCTTTACGAGGTACGTGTACTAGCATTATATTGTGTTTTTCCGCTTGACTTGCACTTCGCAACTACACAAGTTTGTTTCTGCAAAGATGTTCTGCAAAAACGTCTGACGTGTTTACATTTTACATGCCGTGAGGATGTTAAAAAGCTCTGCTAAATACGATCTGACTGGTCAGACTTCCAGAAATGTGATTTGAATAGGATTCCAAACCACATACAAATGTAGCTCAAAACGGATTTGCACAAATCAGATTTCGTGTAGTTCGTTGCCATTCAGGCTATCTAAATATGATCAGATTTTAATCGGATTTGCACAAAAATCGAATTTGGGCTGACAGTATGAACGGGACTTTAATTTCCAGCGATATCTTTGACTTGATAGCACAGATACTATTTAAACTGAACTGAGCTGGACAATGACGTCTCTGGATTCAGTAATGAACTGCCTTTAACTGAAAACTGAGTGTTTAGTATTGTCCTTTTGCATTATTGACACACTATTTTCCTATTTAATACTGTAAAGCTGCTTTCACACAGTCTGTATTGTTAAAAGCACTATATAAATAAAGGTGACTCCACAGAATGGGTTTGCACTGCTCCAGAGTCTAGAGGTGGCATGTTTTACACATTCCATCTGAAGCTTGGTGACATGATTCTTGCATGTAACTTCTAGGGCATGGAAACCCAATCCATGATGCTCCTTCCACACAGTTTTTGTCCTCATATTAATGGTAGTGGAAGTTTAAGACTCTTCAGCTATGCAACTTTTATGCACATATTCCTCAGCACTCAGTAACCCATGCACTCTGTGACTCTGCACTCTTCTTTTCATGGCTGAGTCGCTGCTTTTCCTAAATGCTTCCACTTTCCAATAGCTGACCGTTAAATATCTATCAAGGATGAAACTTCACAAATTGACTTAATGCTAAGGTGGCATCCTATCACAGTAAAACACTTGAATTCAGAATGACCCTTGCCCTTGATTTTTACACCAGTGGGTCTGACTGGAACACAATACAGCAAATATGCAATCAATATAAAGTGTAATTCAAAAAAAAAACTCAGGATATAAAATAACACTAAACAAATAACTAATAGTCTTTTCGGAAATTATTATTATGATTATTAATTAGTGCTGTCAAATGATTAATTGTGATTAATTGCATCTAAAACAAAAGTTTACACAATATATGTGTGTACTGTGTATATTTATTTTTTTAAATATAAAAACACACAAACAGTATATATTTTGACAATATTTACATGTATTTACATGTTTATACTTACGTTCATATAATTTATATTATATATAAATGTATTTAGGATATTAATTATTTTTCTTAAATATAAACATGCACGTGTGTGATTTTCTATATACATAATAAATATATACTCTATACATGTATATTATGTAAACAATTATTTTGGATGTGATTAATCATGATTAATCATTTGACAGCACTAATCTTATTCTTATTCTTATTCTTATTCTTATTCTTA
>JAUMHE010000080.1:1322050-1340211 GCA_032359235.1 Enteromius mattozi
TTTGGATGTGATTAATCATGATTAATCATTTGACAGCACTAATCTTATTCTTATTCTTATTCTTATTCTTATTCTTAGGTAAAATTTGACCTAGAAAAGCTTCACCATTTATGGAGAAGAGAAAGGAGAAGATGAAAACTGCAGATGAAAAGAAAACTTGTAGAAAAGAATAGTTGCATATTTCATAGAACACAAACTGTGAAATCAGAGAAACAGGAAAGGTTGAAGAGTTACGTTTGTACCATACAAGAGTTTCTTTAAGCACGTGGTAGTGATGATATTCCTCAGGCCTGGAAATAGCAACAAAGTCACGCTGTTGAGAGCACAAAGAGAAACTCATTTAATTTATGTGGCACATGGGCCGGGATGGCAGTGATACATGGTTTGGTTCAGCGATTGATAAAAGAGAGGAAATTTCTTGGAAACATTCACCATAGCAGATATGGGTGCAATACATCACCTATTTACAAACAAAAATGACTAATAAACATCCATTCCATATGATACAGTGACTAAACACAGACCAAATAATGACTGTTAAAAAGAAATCTGGAAGATATTGTAAAAGACTTTTCATTGATTAATTAAAATACACACAAAAACTAAAAACGAAAAAAAAAAAAAAAGTCAATTATTGCAATTAGGTCATTTAAAGATTTCCACTCTGAAGTTTAACCCTTAAATACAATACAATGTGTTATTAACGCTCATATACAAAGTTTCAACATTTCAGACTCACGTGTTTCAGAGGATGGTTCAACCAAAACAGTAAATCAGAACGGAACATTCATTTTTCCTTATCCGGACGCAGGTCCAGGTGCTTAGTTCTGCCAGATTAGAAAGCAATTAAAGAGCAATTATAAGAAAGAAAAAGAGAAACAGATACAGATCACAGAAGTGCTTCAGATAATGCCTGCTGAGCAGAATTGGGATTCTAACCTGGATTAAAGAAGACATCACCAGTTAAACTCATTCATATTTTAACTCTTCTAACCAAGAATCCCCCCACCCCCCAAAAAAGGTTATCTTTTCTTATTATTATATATTTTTATTATAAAAAGTTTTCTCATAGAAAAGAGAATGAGAAAATAGTTGACCCATTTTTTTATTTTAATTTTTCTTTTTATGTTAAAGAATATATAGAATATATATATATATATATCATTAAATGGTCTAATTTCTCATTATGTACTTAATTTATTTATTTAATAAACGCATTAATCTCTCTCTTAGCATTCATGTTAAATGGTGGATGTGAAAGTATTCTGTTTGAAGTGTTGATGAAAGCTTGCTGTAAAATTTCTCAGGCAATGTTTGTGACAGGCAATGCTACAAACTAGGAAAAATCTCAAATTTTTTTCTCTCTCTCGATAGGCATCAAAGGCCGTGCTTTTCCTATCAGATCTTTAATATCCCTCAAATTTACGGCATGTCAATGATGCGGAGTCCTAATGCACTCTGCGACGGACAAAATGAATGTGTGTCAGGCTCTGGCTTTATGAAGCATCTTTTTCATTTGGACTAGTTCAATCCAATATACCAGCAAGACTTTTAAATGGTCACCGGTGGTATTTGTTTATAAAATCCCTTGTGTGCAGTCATTACTTAGAGCTACACACACACACACACATCACCACCGAAACCATTTAATAGAGAGAAAAATCACTTTTCATTTATAAAACCAATAAAACAACCCCCTGACTTCCCCACCGGCAGTTTCCATTTGATTTGACAAACAAACAAATAAATAAACAGGAATAAAAAATGAGTGAATAAATAAACAGAAGTAAGAGGAGTAGATGAGGAGGTGTAGGACGAGGAGGTTGGGGGAAAGAGGAGGGGTGCACAGGGAACGTCTTTGTTGTGATTCGTATCCCAGATGGATGGCTCTTACAGAGCCGCGTATTTATTTTTCCGGGGAGCTACGTGGGAAGATTTGTTATTCCCTGGCGTTCCCTAGTTTTTCACATTGCTCTACATCCCGGGCTCCATATTTCATCTGTACACCCCCAATTCCCAAACAGATTTATTTACAAGATATATTCAACCCCCCCTTGTTTGCTGTTTCTTTTTTTGTTATCATCTCTCTCTCAATCGGACAGGTTTCTTTAGTACGTTCTCCATATCTGTACCTGTTCGACAGGAGAGTTTCTGTTTGTGTGTGGGGGTGAACTGATATGAATATATTCCATATAATTCTGTCATTTGTGGTTAGTAAATGAGATCACTTCCTGTGACTCAGAGGTCCTGCGTATGCAGAAGTGTCATTCAGGGAAAAAAATATATTGTTTATTCTAAGTAAAAAAGATACAAATTGGGGTGGCATCTTTTCAAAAGGTGCAATTTTGTGCTTTTTTGACTCCTAATGAGTGCATGTTAATACATTAAAGGCACGTATTAGTACCTAAATGGTATGCATTCATATAGGTTTCTGTCTCAGGGAAAGATTTTGTATAATTTTCACAATTTTCATGATGTCATTTAATTATTTAGATAGCTTTATATTTGTATATTATTCTCACACTAAATGGAATGTCTGCTTACTTTCAAAATTGTTCTGCTTGAGTGAAATATATAGGATTATATATAAAGATCATACTATTAACTTTCATTTTTTTCATTATTTAAATTGTTTATTTTGACTTGCTATTGTTGTTGTATACTCTGTTGTAATGTGTATAAGGTAAAAGCTATTGTCGTAAAGCATGTTTTATACATCTGGAACAAAAAAATATTGTGTATGCGTGTGGAAAAAGCATGTGTTTATCTATAACTAATGATTTTGCATTATACAGGAAAGTCAAGCTATAGCCAGCACTATAGACCACTGCCTGACTGCCTCTTACTAACTTTATATCAACATTAATCAGACATGATGGAGGATGAGGGCCTGCACACATCGTTCATTTCTGTAAGTGTGTGTGTGTGTGTGTGTGTGTTTGCATGTCCTCACTCTATTCCCATCCCCCTTCCCAAAACAACTATATCTTCTATCACTTTGGCACAGATGCACTATGCCGAGTCCAACAAACACATAGTATTGAACAAAAATAAAATAAAAATAAATAAATAGCTCAAATAAATAAATAAATAAAGTATATGAGCAAAGATTTATCCTCTTCACCTTAAAATATGAAGAATGGATAATCCATTAATACTGAAGAAACCATAACTTTATTACTCCACCTTCTAACTTTTCTGTAGAGGAGGAAGAGTGAAATATGTTGGTGTGATGGAACAGTCTATATTCATATGTTCTGGTGAGGAATGGAGCAAACCACTTGAATTTGTGGGGGAGAATGGAATGCATTCAGACTCCAATATATCAAGGCTAAATGGCCTTGTCTTTGAGTAAGGGGTGAGAAAATCTCTTTCTCTCTTCCCCTCTCTCTCTCTCTCTCTCTCTCTCTCTCTCTCTCTCACTCACTCTCTGCAGTTATCTGAGAGGAGATAATCTTGTAGTTCAAAGGGTTTCCCACTAAATCACAAGATTATAACAGCAAGCAGGTTTAGACTTACAAATAATATCAGAACTATAAAAAATAAATAAATAAATAAATCACAATACTGTGAAAAAGTAACTGCCAACATAGGACTAAACAAAAGTGTGTGTTTGTTTGTTTGTTTGTTATATTCTTTCTATCCTTCTTTAGATTCATTTTGGTATTAATTTTCTCTAAACCTATACTCTTACAAATAAAGTTTCTTTATTAGCCTCTGTGGTTCCATGAAGAAGCATCCATAGAAACGTTTTATTCCATAAAAGATTATTTGTAGTGCAAACGGGCTATTTAGATTTGTAAAATGTTCTTTATAATGGGGAAAATGATCACTGAAAGGCTCTTTGGGGAGCCAAAATAGTTCTTTTATGGCATTGCTATGCACCTTTATTATTATTATCACCAGTAACATAAAATTACCATGTCGTTTGCAAGTTAGCATAAACAAACACACAAATATGCTGGGATAAAAACAAATAAATGACTAAATAAATAAGAAACGAGCAAAACAAAACATGACTGACTGAGTAAACAAAAATGTGTATACAAATGAATAACAACAACATAAATTAATAAATAAATAAACAAAGTATACACTATCTTGTCTAATATTTCAATAAAATCTGAATTCATCTTCGCCCCATGTTCACTCTTCTTTTTAAACATTACATTCCCCAAATCGCCGTCCATGCTTCCTAGCTCTGTTTACACCCCCTCAGCCCGTCTGTGCCCACCCTCCTCTTCCTCTCGGGCTGAGGGTCATTCATCACGGGGCAGGAGTGGAGCCCGGGGCCTGCGGGCTGCTGTCAGGTGCTCACATCGGCCCTTTGTGCCGGCCCGCAAACAAGTGTCGGATCAGCAAAAGTCTATTAAAGGCTGGTGGGCTTTTCACAAGCAATTGGCAGCGGGTCACTGACTTCACTGCTCCGACTCTCTGGACCCTCTTTGTGTCGCCGGCGTGCCGTGACAGATCTCGGCAAGATTAATGATTTTTAGCGAGCATTTCTTTTTTATTTCCAGCACCTCTCCTCCTCTTCTGCTCATCCGCCTCCGTCACCGCGCTCTCTCTCGCCCAGCTCAGAATTATTCACCTTACTGGAGAGTTTGCGCTTTGCTCTCATTTCCCATCGCTTTTCCTCTCAACCTGCATCAAACTCTGGCGGAACTTTCTATCAAGCTCCAGCTGTACTCGCTGAATTAGACTAATCTGTGTTATATTAGCATGTTTTTAAAAATCGCTTTCGTTTTTTCGGAAGTGTTGGAGAGACACTATACCTAATTCACACGCTATCCTAGTGAGATACATGCACTTTAATGCCTCAAATCTGCTCCCAAACCTCGCTTTTCTAATACTGATCTATTTCCCATGTTTATAATAAAGTGTTTTCTTTTCTTTTTTTCCCAGACAATATTATTTTTATGCAATACTATAATGTATCCACATTTCACTGTTTGGATTTTCGATTGCGCGCAAAATATAAAATGCATAATTCATAAAATATAATTCTGCATTGCATTTAACTTGTGCTATACGATTTTTTAAGCATATTAACCTATTGTTTAATAATTAGCGTACTCTTGGAGACAGCGCATAAAACTTTTCAAATAAGTTTTAGTCAACACAGGCGTAATTTGGGGCTATAGCAATGTGTTAAATGTCACGAACAGGCTAAGACAAATATCTTGAATTTAATCATATAAGAACATACACTTTATATTTCACCGCTTTAGGATTTGCTGTGAAATAAACGCATGGCTCATTCGTATAATCACACTGAGCGCACATAAAGTGCGTCCGATTATAGGCTGCGAATAATAAAGCCCATATAATGATCGTTTAATTTGGCACAAACTCAATCTGAAAAAAGCAGCAATATGAAATATTGTATTTCCAATCATTTGTATTTTCTAATACCCCTGTATTTTAGGTCTCTTATGCGTGCATCCATATAGTAAATTATGGATATTAATAATAAAGACAGTATATACCGATGATTGATGATAATAGGGTGGTGATTATCATGTAGGTCAGACAGAATTCTTAAAGCAGAAATAAACCATAACTCCATGTCTAATAGCTGTATCCTTAACTTCTCCCTTCATCAGTCACTAGGATAGCATGATGCAAAACCTTAGAGTGACAGAGCCGTATTTCATAAAGGCCAGCACTAAACTGTTTTCAACTGAAAAAGATTGTGATTGTGTTACTAATCGTGCATTTTTTGATTAAACCAGGCAAAGTACCAGTATTTATATATTTTATATGGAACAGGATCAGAAGAAAGTGTCCGATAATGCACTGTAATACACCGTCCAAAATAAATTGATGGCAGAAACAGCAACGCATGCAGTTTTCAAATAAAATCCTATTTCTTTTAAAATGCAAAGACAAAAAAGCCATTGATTTGTGGGTCCGTAGTGAATTTGTCTCAAACAGATGTTAAATGTCACATTTCGAATAAAACAAATGTGATATAGCCTAGTTTTTTGTTTTTTTCCCCAATGAAAATATGTAGCTACCTTTATTTATTTATTTACTTATTTATCTAATCAGCTATCTTAGAATCAGCTAATCAATCAAATTGTTTGTTTGTTCTTTGCGCGTTTGTATTTAAAAAAAAAAAGGTGTCAGGCTTGACTTGCTCTCTGCTCAGGTTTTGTCCACTAGGGGCGTTATAATCTTGTAAATCTTTCGGCTTCAGGTTGTGAAGTTCCTGACTTTGTGAAGTGGATAGCTCTCTGATTTCATCCAGCGTCCCTGAGAGACACATTTTATATCAAATCAGCTGCACTCGGATTCACCCGTCTCCTTTTCCTCGGCGGCATGCATCAGGGCAATGTAAGTCTACATATGTGTCTTTATTCCCATATCCGTTTTACATTAACTGCTGTCCTAATTTATGTTAACACATTGCTGTTTAAGCGATGTCTAAGGATGCTTTGAAAGACATATGCTGCTAATGTTGTACAGTGTAAACACTTTCGCTTAAAAGATAAACATGTTTATTTCACGAGTATGCTATTTGTATTAAACGAGTATTAAACGCTTTCTATAGGTAATTCATTATGCATCATAAAAGAACACCTTTTCGATGGTTTGAGACGTGAATAAAATGCGTACATTTTCCTTTGAAATAGCTATGAAATTTCACGACATAACTTGACTGGCCGTGAGAATATGAAGTTGTTCTGTCACGTCTTGATGTTATAACGCTAATTCGGGTCAAGTTTTTATATTCGTGTTTGTTACATATTGATAACCACCTCTTCTAATAGATGATGTATTCTGTTTTCCACTGTTCACTTCTAGAAAGCAGAGCACAAGCCTTTACGCAACCGCCCATTACCTGTGTGTGTGTCCCAAGAGAAGGATGCAGAGGAAGCAAGAGAAGAGAGAGGACTTTTTGTCTGTCTGTCTGTCTCTTTGCCACACACACACACACTGATCTAATGAAATCATTCAATATTAAATGTGCATTTCCTCCCGAATGTATTTTTCAATGTTATGAACTAAAAACAACAAAAACGCGCTCGACTAGGCTCGTCTTCACACTTGCAAAAAAGCAGTCGTGAGTTAATAAAAGTCATGAATATGTCATACTTATCTTAATGTCCAGGGCTGAACGTCCTATGTCCTAATGAGCGGCAAAAAAGAAGTAGTCAAAAACAGCATCCTTTCCAAGCCCAGTAAATATCTGAGGCCTGGGACTTTCACCGGCATGCGGTCCACAACGTCTCCCTTTGACAACTGCTCTATGAAACATCTCTGAGCTGATTTTATTTCTCTTATTCATTCCTAAAAATCGTAGGATGAGAATCTCATTAGGCCAAAATAAGCGTGCATCAACACTTTTTCCGCTGTCCATAAGCAAGAGGATCACTTAATAGATCATTAACCACCAATATGCTGCTGACATGAGAGTTTTTCAGCATCTCGTCTCCATTAGAGAGAGAGAGAAAGCAGCAGCAGCAGCAGCGGCGTGTCTGAGAGAATCAGAGCGCATGACTGTACGGGCCCGGCGCCGCGCGTCACGGGGCCCGGTACCACCGGCAGACTGAACAGGTCTCCTCGACTGATCTGTGATCTTTTAGCTGGCGTTCGGGGGCTTGTATTAGTAAACATCGATCAAATAATTAACAGTTGGCATTATAGTTGACGTGGAGATGCGATGCAGTGAGATTTTTTTTGTGAAATGGGTAAGTAGAATTGGCGATAACCGACAGAGGGAAAAATAGTGATAGTTGGTAAATAATTAAAACGCAATTATATATACAACATGTATTAAATGCGAATGATTCGTGTGTATTGGTAAGTGACGCTTAAATAATATAAACAAATATTTTTTTCATATTTTATTAGTGAACATTGCTGAATGAACTGACTGCACTGATCGTGCCCATCATTTTCAGCAGTCATTTCTGCGACTGTTTCTTAAAGTTGATTCTAACCAAAGGCGACGAGATTAAATGGCGAATAGTAAAATGCATTTGGCGTCGACTCTAATAAAAGAACGGAAGGAGAAAATGTCGTTAACAGAAAAAAAGCAATTCAAATATGATATAAGACTTCGAAGCAGGAATAAAAACAGTAGTTTAGTTTAGTAGCCTACTAATTAGTAACACTGGCATTATAGCCTACTTACAGAAATAGACAATATTTAAGCAGTTTTAATAAATACTCAATGCGTTTGTGTATATGACTTGAAAAAAAAAAAAATCAATAGTCTTAAACACAATGCTGTAGCCATGCCTGTTATGAAATATTTATGATCAAAAGACTCGTTGATGCACAATGCGTCTTTTACTCTTAAGACAACAGTTTTAGGTCTCAACTTTCAATTCACAGTTATGCAAATTACTTATTTCTTATTATTCCTTACAGTTTATTTGCAGATAAACTGACTTATCTTACAGTCTAGCGGTAGCGCACGAGAGGAGCGCGCGGCTACTGGGCGCCGCATGAGGGCAGCGTTGGGTGAGTTTTCCTGAATCTAGCGTCACCCGCAGCGCAGTTCCTGCCTTTCACATCAGCTTGTCGTGTTGATAATACAAGAGTCAATAAATATCGCAATAACACATGCACCTGATGGGTCCCGGGCGTCTTTGTTCACGCAAAACACACAATTTACAGGCGACTTAAAATGTGACGCCATTGATGATGTTTTGCAATATATATTTCAATAAATAGTAATAAAACCTTTGTGTTCTTGTAAATGACACAAACACGTACATGTTTGTTTAGTTGAGTAATTTTGACAAAGCGGATAAAGGCTACTATTATCAGGATTTATCGACAATTATGTATTGCGCAAACGTTGGTTGATGCAACAACCTGCTGCTGCATGTCACAGACTATACTTTAAACTTGTGCGGTCTATATTTTAAATAAAACACTTTCACAAAGAATCACAAGGAAGTTTGCTTTCATTTTAAACGCGCCATGAAAGTATTTTAGAGCCTATGATTTGTTTTAAATTCAAATAAAGAGAAATTATCTGGACGCAATAAATGAAGTAAAAAAGTGTTTTGTTTTTGTTTTTTTAATAAGAAAATATGGCCAGTTACAGTGTGCTTGACTTTGCATGTAGTTTACAGAACAAACGGCTTCTCGTTAGGCGCGCGCATATCCAATCAGTCAATACACGAAATACCACTCTCCCTTTCTTCATCCAGTCAGCTGACAACACACAAACAAATCTAATGCTAATTCTGGTCCCAGCCTCCTCTGACGTCACGCGCGCGTAGACTATAACAGCGCAGAGGGCTCTGGCGTCCTGCTACAGTCTGAATACTCAGGAGTGAGTGCGAGCTGAACTCTCTGCGGTGCAGAGCTGGACAAACACAGCGCCCATCCACCTCAACATTGCTTCGCTGGCTTAAGGACATATTTAGGAGTATCCGGGATCGGGACGGGAGCCCTTGTCCGGTACTCATTTTCGTCCTTTATTTATGTTTTGAGTTCAAGCGCGACGACGGGACAGAGACTTGACTTTCTCCGGTCCTGTCCAAAGACTGCAGCTGTCGAGCACTGCGCGTCCATATGAGGCAAATGTCTTTCGCAGTGCATTAGTAGCCTACAGAAAGTTTTTTTATTATTATTTATTTCTTTTGCTTTCTCCCGTTTGAGAACATTTCGAGCGACTCCTTGCATGCTCCAGCGCTCGAGCGCGTCGCGTTCGGAGACCCATCCAGAAAACTGCATGCGCAAAGAGGGGGAAGAAACGCAAAAGTCGGGTTTCGCGACGCTGGTTAACTCTTTGCTGAAGAACAGGGACACAGGGATGAGCGCCGATCTCGCCATGGGGCCCGAGCTGCCCACCAGCCCGCTGGCGTTGGAATATGTCAATGACTTTGATTTGATGAAATTTGAGGTGAAGAAAGAGGCCATGGCGGGGCTCGACCGCTCCAACATACGGCAGTGCAATCGCCTCCAGCCGCAGGGCTCTGTGTCCTCCACTCCGATCAGCACACCGTGCAGCTCGGTGCCGTCCTCCCCGAGCTTCAGCCCCACGGAGCAGAAGAACCATCTGGAGGACATGTACTGGCTGCCCAGCGGCGCGTATCCGCAGCAGATCGACCCGCAGACGCTAAGCCTGACGCCCGAAGACGCGGTGGAGGCTCTGATCGGTGCCACGGCGCACGGCCATCCTCCGCCCCCTCATGTGCAGCAGCAGTTGCAAGCAGGAGGCTTCGATGGATACAGGGGAGCGCACCATCACCACCACGGCCATGCGCAACAGCAGCAGCAGCAGCACCACCACCAACAACACCAACAACATCAACACCAACAATACGGCGCGATCCCCCATCACCCCGATGACATGACGGGTCACCACCATCACCACCACCACCACCACCACAGCCAGGACCCCGACAGCCCGTCTCCTACCTCGCCCGGGTCCCACCAGGATTTCCACCACCGTCACCACCACCACCACCACCCCGGCCAGCAGGGTCACCACGGCGCAGGGGGCGGCCTGAACGTGGAGGACCGCTTCTCCGACGACCAGCTGGTGTCCATGTCCGTGCGCGAGCTGAACCGACACCTGCGGGGCTTCACCAAGGACGAGGTGATCCGCCTGAAGCAGAAACGCCGGACCCTGAAGAACCGGGGCTACGCGCAGTCGTGCCGCTTCAAGCGCGTGCAGCAGAAGCACGTGCTGGAGAACGAGAAGACGCAGCTCATCAACCAGGTGGAGCAGCTCAAGCAAGAGATCAACCGGCTGGCCCGAGAGAGAGACGCCTACAAATTCAAGTGCGAGAAACTGAGCGGAGCGAACGGGTTCCGCGAGGCAGGATCCACCAGCGACAACCCGTCCTCTCCAGAGTTCTTCATGTGAGTGTGTGAGTGTGTGTGTTTCCTATGCCTGAGACACTCTGCGCTCGTTCACATAACAGCAGTACTCGTATTAGAAGAATAATCCACAAGAAATAATAATCTCATATGTAATCATCGCCACAGATCTTGGCAACTAAAACGCGAAGAACATGTTAGAATGTTTTTTTTTTTTATTTTTATTTTTTTTCTGGGAAATGTAGATTAGTTGCTTGTAGTAGGACTTTTACCCCTTTCGTAGAGATCTCACGACAAAAAGAAAAAGCGAAGAACTGGCTTTTGTATTTAGGATAACTTCAGATAAGACCTTCTTTCCATCGTCTGGTTTGTTCTCGGTTGTTCAGGAAAAGGAAAAGAAAAGAAAAAAAAAATGTTTGAGCTAAGCGGGGACAGAAACTTTGGACTTTTTTTCCACTTGGCCAGAAAAGTTGAGAGCACCACAATATGCAAACCTTACTTCTCCTGAGACGAGAAGGGGGAACTTTATGCAACATCTCATTGGTTTATTGCCTGCTTGGTTATATATAGATATATATTAAAAAGAAAAGGAAAAAAAAACGACAAAAACAAACACATAAATCTGCATTAAGATATTAATCCTGCATGCTGGACATGTATGGTAATAATTTCTATTTTATACACTCTCTTCTTCCTAACTTACTTTCTTTCTTTCTTTCTGTTCATTATGTATCATAAAGAGCATGTTTTTGATCTTTAGCTCTTTTTTTTGGGGATATGAGACTGGCTCTCCGGTCGCTCATTGTATGGGTTCATTTGGACTTGTAAATATATGCAACAGTAAACCTACAAACCGACATCGAAGAGCTGATTGTTTCCCAAACTTTTTTTCTGATTAGCTTCATGTTTTTGGGAATGAATTTCCAGTGACGGGCATTTTACAGTTGCATTTAAAGCAAGCAAACTTTGTAAAAGAAGCGCACTTTTTGGGGGAATGATTTTTTTTTTATTATTATTATTATTTTGGTATTGGCAGTTTTCATTTCGACTTTTTGATTGTTTCTTTGTTTTAGCAGAAACCGCCTTTGAGGAAGACATACCGCACACGCAAATTTAGTCATAGGTGGATTTAAAGCACGCCTTTCAGTTGAACTGGTGCTCATAGTCTCACGTCTAGTTGTAGCAGGACACAAGAGAGAGAGAGAGAGTGTGTGTGTGTGTGTGTATTTTTTTTCCCCCTGTCTTCATGCAGGCTGTTGCATAATCTATTGCTATTCTATAACATAAGCAATACTTATAGGTCGTATCTTTTTTGATGGGTAGGATTTCAACGAACGGGCACACTTTCATCGACGTTTTTTTGAGCTATATGAGCTGCCAGTTTTATAAACCAACATTTCAAACTGTAGTTATTATAATCCAGCTCGAGGGTGTAGGCTTCCTAAATCAGGGGTTTGTGTATTATTGCCTAACATGAAAACTACGCATGTATTTCAATGGAGAGTTTCAATGATCAATGTTAAATGTTTTCCTTTATTTTTTTTTTCTGCCGGTCAGTAAAAAATAAGGGATTCAGGTTCTGCATAATCTCAAAATGAAAAATTATATGTCTCATGTTATTGTTCTGTTTTTTTTGTTTGTTTTATTATTATGTCGAGATTCTGGTTCTGCTGGCCAGATGCATAGTTTTTATTTTAATGATTAAATTAACAAACTTGTCAGATCATATTGAATAAGCATGGTGCTTGCATCTAAGAAATATTGTCAAAAGTCATGCATTTAACAATCTTTTTGGTTTATTACTGATTCAACTGTGTTGAAATCAAATGTAAACTGCAGCAGCGGGTTGTTGTTTTGTTTGTTAATTTCATGTATTATGAGGGGATCAATTTTCAAATCTGTTTATATAAATGGAAAAAGAATAGAGTTCAATTCGGACTGTTCCATTCAGGCTGGTTTCTGTTTCGTTTTTGCTGTTTTTGGAAGAAATGGTTTCCTATTTTGCTTATTAAAGTCAGTGAAATGGCATTGATTTCGTAGCCACTTATTTTATGCGTCAATTCCTGTGTCTGTCAAAGTTACGCAACATTTCGGCTTAACAGTATGCCGCATTGTTATCACGCATCACTGCAATCCAGTAATCAATTAGCCATCAATCAACTTTTATTGAAAATTTGGCCGAGGAACGTAGTTTAAACGCGTGGTGTCCTGCAGACTGTCTCTCGCTGAACTTTGAGCTCAAACGACCCAGAAATGCGCACTTACTGTTAATGACGCGGTATTCGAGGGTTAAACTGACGGTTTATTTCAATAGAATTACATATAGATCATTCCTTCTTAAGAAAAAAAAAAAATCTAAGACACTTATTTTTCACTACTTTTTATCAGTTTATAGCGCGTAACTTAAACAGGCCGTGCAATAATAGGACGTTTTAGACTATTTTACATATTTTAAAGAAACAAAAAGGAGCAAATTAAAGCCAAAAGCAGAAGCTGTGCGAAGTCTCGCTCTCTCTTGCTGTGTGTTTAGGCCTTCAGTTGTGTTGCGACCTGCAGGATTTGCAGCGCCGGCAGAAATCCGGCGCGCACGTGCGCCCGGTAAAATGAGATCTTTGACCTTGCGCTCAAAGCCCAGACTGTGGGAACAGGACAATTAACCCTTCCGACACCCCATGCAACAAACATTTTCATACTTCAATCTTATTTAATGACTAGTCTGGATATTTGCTAATATTTATAGAAAAAAATAAATTAATAAATAAAATAGGCGCATTCGGTTTTAGGCCACTGTGACAACGTGGGGAATTATAAACAGGTAAATAGTAAGTAGGTAAACAGTAGGTTCTAATAGGCTACTCTGCAGTGCATATTTCTTATTGAGAGATTATTTAAAATCAATTTCTGTACGGGCGTATACCTTAAAAAGTTATTGAACATTTCCATCTTTTTTGCTTATACAAATAGATGGCGTTTAGTATTGTCTCTTGTCTAGTATGTTAGTTTTATTGTCTTAGCTTGATGCACAACTGCTACAAAATATCATGATATTGTAATTTTAGGTTGGTGGACAGAATACATTAAATTATTCTAATTTAAAACAGTGTAAGTAAAATCATTTGTTTAACTGGACTTGTGACATACAGTATAGCCGTACTGCTTATAATTATACACATATATTGTTCTTATTACTCTATGGACATTGGAAATGGGGTTCAAAATAATAATTAAAATGTATATAATCTAAAATAATATATATATACATATATATATAAACATTCAGCACTGATTTCTGACTAACATCATTCCATGTTAAAAAGGATTCAGAAACGGATGAATGTTTGGCTGTGAGTGTGACTAGAGCACAGCTATGGTCTTTACAGTAAGCGAAGCCTGTTTTGAGAGCTTTGCCGCTCTTCTCCAGAGCATGAGAGAAGGACAAGAGAGAGTGTTGTTAGGATTTCCTGATGGTTTTCAGTTTCTGGTGTCAGAACATTATCTGCCATGTGTCTGCACAATCTCAAGGGCAGGGCGAAAGTAGCGAGGCCTGAGCCAAGAGCACAGCTCCCACAACAACCTATATTAAAGACCACATTATTGCCCAACAACCCACTCATAATTATAATAAGAATAATAATGACTCCATTCTAAGAAGACATGCAGTGCAAATGATTTATTTCATAATTCTTTTATTTTATTGTACTCATGCATTAATAGTCGCAATGATGCAAGAAGTGAACCCTGTTATGGGAATATCAATTAAAATGTGCTGCAATTAGATTTCATCGTTGTAAATATCGACAGCGATAACTGTGCAGTTAAAAAAAAAGAACATGCATAGACCAAGCTTTTAAATTCTCTTTAGGATTAAATGTTCAATTATTATGAAATTTTAGTGTCGAAAGGTAAAATCAATTACACTCACTGTTGCTTTTGTTCAATAAGCTCACAAATTGTTATTGATTCTTATCGTTAGCATCTTCTGTACACTGTAGAGTGGAATGCTGTTTCTTGATTTTTATTTTTTTTAATTATATATATTCCTCTGTCTCTTCGCACAGAGATACTGGATGCAAAGAAAAGAGCAAGAGAAGGAAGGGAAAAGAGTAAGTAGAAGGGTATAAGAACGGTGATGCGCATTGATGTATTGACCCCAGTACACTTGAAAGCCCAGAGACCCTGAGTGCTATTGGCATGACTTTCAAGTGCTCATGTAGAACAGGTGTACACACGCAACTACACATGCACAGAAGTCTGACTGACAGAAACACACGCAGAATTTTAATGCAGCGGCGACATGCATATCAACAATCATGCAATCAGATCACATACGGACGACAAGGATGCGTGCAGATTTACACAGCATTACAAACGAAGAGAAAAACATACATTCTTCCGCCTTAACTCATAACAGCGTATGATATCCGTCATAACGTAACTACAGAGAAGACCTCACAAATCCATACAGACAAAACCTCAGCCCAGACTGACAGTTTCTGCTGCTATCAGAGGAGGTCTAATCGTCCTCTCGCCAAGGAGAACACTCACCACTTTTGCTCTGTCTTGTATTTCAAATATTTATATATCAGTTTCCCTTCGCAGGGCTATTATATGTCGCTCAGAAAATCATATCAACTCCTGACAGACAAAGTTAGAACTGATACTATAATAGTTATGGACACATTGATTTTTTATTTTTTTTTTTCTATCACAAATCTTTTAGGGTTTTCAACACATTATCGGCCCAATTTCTAAAAACCACTGATGGTTGACTTTGTCAATGTTATAACAGTGTTATAACATATTTATGACAATGTATTGTATAATAAGGCATTAAAAAAGCTTATTCCATTTAGAACATTAAGGTTAAGTTAGTCACAAGCTGTTTACATGGAAATGTCTTCTTCAGATTGTCTTAGTTTGGATAATATGTGCATATGCAAAATTAGTAAACGAATGGCTGCTTGAGTTTCAGTTCAGTGTAATTCAAATCTGAATTTCAAGGAAGCAGAATTCAAACTGAATTAATCTAACTGCTGTAAACAGTTAATTTATAAATATTGCACATATTCAGCTGTGCAATTTCTAGTTTCTTGGAACCTTACCGCTGTTTATATTTCATGGTATTTCACCACTTATTAAATTCTATTTATATTCTGCACTAACTACAATATTTACCTTGGTAGCATGCATCCGGTACACTCCCTCTGATTTACAGACTTTCCTGCACATTTAAAAAGAGGCATTTATATAAAATATAAACCAATAACTGTTGACATATTACATCTGCACAGCTGAAAGAGCTGATCAGCTGCAACATGAACATTGTGTTTTCACAGACAACCATCACAGTTTAGGAAAGTGACGTGTGCATACATTCGTACTTCCAGTATGTAAAGCCATGACTCCAGCAGTTTTCCAGGGAAGTTACTTTTACAGGAAGACAGACATTCATCACAGGAAAACACATTTTCCTCATTCAACCATTCCGGGAGAAAGTTCCTCTCTGGCATAAGCATGAGTGATGCAAAGCCTGGGCATCCAGGTCCAGTTTTTTTCCCTGGTTTTTAACACTAGGTTTTATACTTGACCACCATTTTACCAGAAAATACCATTTGGAGCTTTAATTCTGGCCTTATAGTCAACGTTTTGACTATTGGCATAACATTTATACTGCAGCTATTCTGTATGTCATTTAAATTATAGCACAGTGATGTGTTCTGCAGACAACACTGAAGAAATTAGAGGAAGCTGTGTGTTGACTTTGGTCAAAATTCCCCTCTTTATTTTCCACAAGTAATAAGTACCAATTATTTTAGAGATACACTGTAACTCTAAACAGAGTGAATATACAGCTGTGCTAGATTAATTCATTGACAAATATTAAAACAAGAGCACAAGCCACTTGTATTTTTTTCTTTGAACCATGTAAATTGTGACATTCAATTCATACAGGGAGGCAGAGATTCAGTTTAAGGAGACCTTCTCTGTTTGAGACACCATAAAAGTGAACATTTTAATTTAATATAAATAAAAATGATAAAAAGATCAATTCAAATTTCAACTAATTCATATTTCAATTTTTGAATGTATGTTCCAGTATTTCATGAAGGACATGATGATTATAAATGGAGTAAGTGAATTTGGATTTGACTGATTTATTAACTGATGCTCATTCATTCTGAAGCAAATCTTTCTTCTAGTTATTTTTTGTGCTGATGAATGTTGCACCCTCTGTCTCTTTTCACACTAGTTTTGTTGCATGTGGTTTTGTGTTACAGAGAAACATCGCCATCATCATCTGCGAGTGTTTTGGAGGTGCAAAGCTTCAAGACCAATTAAAGAAAAGGAAATCAAGAGCTGTACTAACACAGATCTACAGATCCAAACCTCAACAAGTTATCCACTATAAAGTTTTCCATTTGATCTTAAAGTTCTAAATGGCATGAAATGGATTGTACATGTATGAGACATTCTGATCAGATTAGCTGAAGAAGTACTGAAGTATTGAGCAGCTTACAGTATAGACATCATTTCCAGAGATTTGTCTGTTATTGTTCCATCAATACAAGTAGTTCCAAATGAAGTCAAAAATACTTTATTCTCTGAACAACACAAACTAGGAGTGGTATTTTGTTCTTGATTGAATATGTGTTTCGAACAAATTAGCTGCTTAAATGATTCATTGATTGATTAACACAGATATACATACAGCCATGTTACCTGCAGAAAGATCACTGAAAAAAAAAAAAAAAAACTCAATATATACGCATATGACAACAAATATTATTATGTATTTTGTATTTAAGATGTTTTTACAGACTTTTTTACAGAATTTTTGGGATATTATTCTTACATAGTTAAAGTATTAAAGTCAGTACTGGTTAGTAATATTGTAATAATAATAGTGTAATGTCATTGCTATTTTCAAATATATATATATATATATATATATATATATAAACATATATTTTATTATTATTCTTACTTTTTTAATCTATATTTCTAAGATTTAATTGGTAGCACTTATTTTAGGGTCCCTTAACTATTTGCTTATTACAATGCATATTACTAGAATATTAGCCATTTATTATTATTAATTAAGCACATATTAATGTCTTATTTCACACGATCTTATTCTACATCCTAATCCTAATCCTACCCAATACCTAAACTTAACAACTACATTATTATTGATAAAAAAATCTTCAATATTAATTTATTGAGGGGAAAAAAAAAGTTAATAGTGAATAAGTGTTCACTATTCTAATGTGTTACCAATTTAATTGATTAGCTTTTTATAAATGCATTATTCACTGTTCACTTTTTTTTCAGCTCACTAATGTAATGTTTAATGCATTTTATTGAGG
>JAUMHE010000080.1:1340757-1352909 GCA_032359235.1 Enteromius mattozi
AAAAAAATATATATATATATATATATGTATATGTATATATACTTACATGAGTTTGCTTTTTTATATATGTATTTCACTTTTAATGGCAAGTTTAAAACAACTTTGACTTTAAAAAGTATTCTAAAAAGTAGTCCAAATAAAACGAGTAACCCAGATTACTAAATCATCTACATATCTCTGTCTGAAGTTCTTCTGAACAAACTGATGGTCATCTTAGCATTTGCTTGGTAGTTTGGCAATTTTGAGCTAAAACTTTCCAACACCTTTAGCAGCGCAGAGCTCTTATGATCATGGATGTCTGTGTGAACAATAATCATGTACTCATGTGTTCAGTAGCCAGGGCAAGCGGGATTGACCTGAATTGCGCATGAAGTTTGGGCAGATTGTGATTATACAGGGGGAAAAGATTAAAGAGATTATGCTATTTTGGAGGATTATGAAAAGTAGATTTTCTTTTTTCCAAACTAATAAGCCCACCCACAGCACTGGTCTGGAGCAGATGAGGAGACAGCTAACAGATGTCAGAAACACAGCGGCCTTCACCAATCGATTAACAGCTATCAACTTTACAGATCAGTACATACTGTATTTATATTTGTGAAATGGTCAATTTTAAATTAATGACAATGTTTATGGTAACGCTTTATTTTGACTTTCCACTTTCCACTTTAGACACTTTATTAACAGTAAGTGACTTATCAGCTACATGTCAACTAGCAGTCATTAGAGTATTAGTAGACTGTCTGCTTAATATCTTCTAACACTTTATTTTGATACGGGCTAACATTCTTGTGCTTTGATTTAATTTTGCATAAAGCTCTTGTGTATCATAACTGTGTGATTTGACAGAGTAATTTCAACCATTCACAGCTAATTTTGCACTGTAAGCAGAGTTTAACTATGCAAATGAGTAGTCCTCCTGATGCTGTTTGACGGTGTAAGAAACGCTGACTAGAAACCAACAGGACAGCAGCTTCAAACTCAGCTTTTGTCCAAACCAAGTGTGATATGTAAAGTGAAGAAAAAAAAATGTCCATTGTCTGTTCTCAATAGAGTAGCGATGAATTTAGCACAGCTTACAGAGAAGTTACTATCAAATTAATAATCATTTGTTCGTTAGCGTTGGTCGACCCATTGTGAAATCCATGGGACACAAAATGAAAGATTAAACACTAGGTACATGTATGTTTGAATATTGTGAGGACAGACACATTACTTGACACGTACTATCATTAACACTGATCTGTCTGTTGATTTAAGAAAACATTCAATATTTAATATGTTATTTAGGTTCCAAGTAAAATGCAAATATACCTAAAACAAGATACATTTCCATTAGACCTAAACCCCGTTGAACTCCTTCAGGATGAAAGATTTGAAGCAAACATATTCTGAAGTACATCTTAACCAAGAAACAGAAAAACAAACAAAAGGTATTTCACCCCATATTACAATTACATTACAATATAGTTTTTAGCTACTGTATGTTACAATCGAGCAGTTGTTTTAAAGTCTGATAATATTTCACAGTATTACTATTTTTACCATATTTTTGATCAAATAAATGCTGCCTTGATTAGCAGAAGTGACACACCAATAAATAAATAATCAACGCTTATTATTATTAGTGAATAATGACTTTGCAATGATTAAAAAATATTAAAATAATTTATCATGTGTTATTTCTCTCTGACAGACTAGGGAACCCAGCTGTTGTATGATATTTTATCTGACAAACAGGCTTATTATCTTACACAGTAGATTTATCTCATTTTCAGTGGTGTTTAGATACATTTACTGGAAATCAAAACACAAATACTGATGAGAAGCATGATTTTGTTGCAGGCCAAAATCCTTGAACTGCTTCTGAATCGGCTGTGTTCTTGCTGTTAGGAGGTCTGATAAAGAGACACATCTGGAGGAGTTAAAGGAGGGACAATGTAGTTCTACTCTCTCACCCAGTGTCTCTCGCAGCTCTCCTGGGAGGAGAAAAGGGAAGGAATAGACTCAAGAAAAAGTGTGTCTGCCAGAGGCCAGCAGAGCTCTAATCAAACAGCACTGGGTTAGCGCAGAAAGCGTGGGGTAAAAATATCCACCTATTTATACGCAGTCAGGAAGGGCTCCCCTCTCAGAGTTTGCAGAGAACAGCGAGCTACACCGTGAGCCCCAATCCACCGGATCCTGGAGGACAGACGTGTTCAAGTGAACGTTTCGGTTACGCCACGAAGAGCTGGAGCATGTCAGAGTCCTTAATAATAGGATGTCACGCTCTCCTCTGTTCTTGTGTCAAACCTCAAGATCTGCTGAGACCGACTTCCTCATTCTTTGCGGACCCAGAAGCGTTTACGTTTTACATGTGAAAACAACTGCAATCATTAAATGAACTCACTGAACTCAAATTATTTTAATGTGTTTTAGGCTAATCAAAAGCTAGTTTGCAGGCGTAATTGAAGCTTTCAATTTCTATTGTGTAAATAAAGAAGTTATGAGCTTCACAGTAAGGTGTGGTGAAGGATAATATCATTGTTTTTGACCAGAAATGCAGAAGAACAAAGTACAGAAGAATACAAATCCGGTGTTTTTCTGCAGTGTGTGCATTAATCGAGACACCTCGGCTTGTAGAAAGTCATGGATATTCAAGATTAGTCAAGATATTCATGTTATATATTTGACTTTCTGAGTACTCAGATTTTATCACTTACCTTCAACTTGAGTAAAACATGTTTAGTTTTTAGAGATGAAATAATAAATTACTTTATTCAGTTGCTGGTCCCTATTGACTCTCATATAACTCTTTGCGGTAACACTTTATTTTATGGTTACACCTATATTACTAGACTATTAGCCATTTACTATAGTAGTAATTAAGCACATATTAATGCTTTATTCTACCTGACGTTATTCTACATCCCTAGTCCTACCCAACACCTAAACTTAACAACTACTGCACTAACTACTAATAAGCAGCAAATTAGGAATTTATTGAGGGAAAAGTCATAGTTAATAGTTAAGTGTCAACTATTCTAAAGTGTTACCCTCTTTGCTTACCCACATTCCTCAAAAATATTTTTGTGTTAAGCAGAAGACATAAACATCACACAGTTTTGGTGAAAAAAAAGATGAGTAAATGATGATAGAATGTTTGGTTGAACTGTCCCTTTAAGTTTTATAGTCTAAAGTCTAAGTTTTACACATTTATTTAGTTTCACTGTACAGTAGTGTCTTTATTTCTATTTGCTCAACTGATGTCACAAACGTGTTTATAAATCATGTTAAATGTGTTATTTTAGTTGGACTTCAGGGTTCCACAATATACTCAAACCACATTCTCTGAGCAAGCAATGAGGGTCATGAACGTGTTTATTAGATAAACGCATACTGTATCTGTACACGTGAACAGACAGAGAGCTGTGAGTGTGTGTCCGTGCTGCTTTTTCCTGTTCTGGGCGAAAGTGTGTTCCATCTCCAGTCACAGAGGACGGACAAGGGAAATATTTGTGGCAGAACTGTGGTCAGAGAGAAAGAGTGGGTGGGGGGGAGAGTAAAACGAGAGTGAAACAGAGAGAGAGGAGAGAGTGAGAGAGTGGCCCTGTTTTATAATGAAGGTGTGTTTGGATATGAATCCATAGTCTTTTTATAAAATGCAGTCTCCGGATTTTTGATTTACAGCATAGTATTCAGCTTGTTCAGATTTCTAATACTTCTTTATTTTGTTAAGTTATTTATTTATTTATATACATTATATACTTTTAATATATATTTCAATACAGACAGTAAAATCCATATATAATGTAAACAAAAACTAAAAAAAAATAATCATTTGACAGCACTAATATAGATATATGGGGAAAAAAAAAAATAATACGGGGAAAACCTTCCTGGACATGCTTCCAAACACACACTTATATCATGCACACTCACAGCGGAGTTGTTGCAGATGAGAAGGTGTGTGTAATGACACACTGGTGGGAATCTGCCGTTGCATGTTAATTCTTCCTTCACGCTTGCCTTGACGAAGACAGAGACTCTAATTGAAGCTAAACAAACTGCTGACCCAGAGCACAGCTCAAGGTCCTATCCACACGCACACCCACAAGTACATGCACACACAGATACACACATGCACCATCATGCATATGCATTTATATACATTCCTCTGTACAGTAAGCATGTCACTATGCAAACAATGCAACATATATATGTTTGTGCACACGAGCAGATGCAGCAGCCTGTATACGCATATTCTGGCATATGCATTGTCTACATTAGCATTTTACCAATCAAATGCAATGGCGCATGCAAAAAAAATACATGTAGTACATGCATGTAGTTGCTTGCACATAAATATACATACCAACCTGAACTTGCATTTTAACGTATGAAGGCTTCTCTGTCACTCAGCATGTCACTTCACACAGTGACACATGCATGCAAGCTCGAATCCAGATGCAGGCCTGTAAGACTTCTGCATGGGTGAGAGGTAAAGACAAAGAGTATCATGATTGACGTCATTAGTAATCCATGCACACACATGGATGCAGTCGCTTTCACTTGATACATGCACCTGCCGGAAGTAAGCATATGCATGCTTCTCCATTAGTATGCACAAATGCAGATGCAGAATGACTGGGTAACACAGTAGGAAACATAGCGTACCACAAACAAATGCGTATGCATGTATAAATGTTGGCATGTTCCAGCACATGCATGCAGCTATGGAAGTATGTCACCATGCAAATATATTGCATGCACAAATGCAGAGTGTGTAAGCCAACACAACACCTCTGCATGGGTGAAACATTTGTAGAGAGAGAGTCATAAGTGATATCTGAAATGGCATCGCTAATCCATGCACACACATGCACGCAGTTGCTTGCACATATATGCACAAGCCATATTTTAAAATAGACATGCTTCTCTGTTAGTGTGTCAATTTAAGCAGTGATACATGGATACATCTGCACAAATATGCAGGCCTAACTGCACTTCTGCATGGGTGGCACAGTTGCAGAGCAAGTGTCATAGATGATATTGTTAATACGCACATGCATGCAATAGCTTCAGCATACATACACCATCCAAAACAAGCATATGGCTGCTTAAGCATGCTCCTTTATAAACATTTTACTACACAAATGCAGTGATGCAGTAAAATGTGCATGCAAGAAATTGCTTGCATTTTCTGACACATGCATGTTACCTTGCATGCACTACATGCACAAATGCAGATGCAGGTCTTATTTTACTACTAAAGGATGCACATACATGCGTGTAGCCACTTCAACATAAATGCACCAGCCTGAACAAGCATATGGCTGCATATGCATGCTGCTATCTAAGCATTTTACTACACCAACACAGTGACAAAGCATGTATGTATATGCTTGTATTTTCTCTGACACATGCATGTCACTTTGCAAAAACAGTGACTCAAAAGTGTGCATGCACAAATGCAGATGCAGGCCTGCAAAAAATAAATTTTTAATTTCACCACTAATGCATGCACACACATGCACAAAAATGTCCCATCATATAGCTGCTTACTCATGCTCCTTTCTAACCATTTTAATACACAAATGCATGTAAACGCTTGCACAAAAATGACCTCCAAAGTGAGCATGCGCAAATGCATATGCATGCCTGCAAAACCACTGACTGAGTGACATATATGCATAGATAATGCAGTATCTTTCATGCGCACAAATGCAAACGTCTGCGCATACATGCACATGCATATTCCTCTGCAGCCATGACGTTTACGTGCACACATGCATATCCGAAACTTTTCGTAGTTGGTTCCTTTGATATCAAAGAGAATTTTAAGCGTTCAAATCAGCCAGTTCCAGAGCATCTACAGGAAACACAAGGACGCCTTTGTGTCATCTGCACTGTGAAACCCTGCTGCGGCCCGCAGATTATTTCACCGTGCTACACTTTAGGAAGGGCAAGTGCATGCACGCTTGTGCTGATCGCATGCCAGAGGCGGGAGGGAGGGAGCACACACACGTTTAGCCCTCCTTCTCTCTCTTTCTCTCTCTCCTTGGAGAGTTGAAGCTCTTTGAAGGTGATCTGAGGTAGCGTCGTCTTTGTGGCTTACTACTCTCCACCCGGGCCTCCAGGGCTCTGAACCCAACGCAGAGCCGGCTCCAAATCCAGGCCCAGGCTTCTCCCAGAAGCCCCAGGCCTCAGAAGGCAGAGGGACGTGTTTCTGCTGTAATTGAAGATACCGATGCAGGAAGAACAAGAAGCTATTACAGAGAATGTGTCTAGGAAATTAAAAGATTGGATTTTAATAGCATGTCAAAAGCTTGCGCATGTGTGCACTGAACGCAGATGAGTTATATAAGTTTTTATGGGTTAAGTGAACAAGATAGAACATGACAAAAGTAGTCAGAGAGAGAGAGAAAAAGAGAGAGAGAGGGAATTATTGTGTGACTCATATTCTTTCACTAGCCACCGTGTCTCCTACTCTCAAAAATACTTTATTTAAAGAAATAGTTCACCCAGAAATCAAACTTTGCTCTACTTGTATGCTATTCCAAACCCGCATGGCTGATGTTTTGTATTGTTGATGGAGTGATTTGACTTTAGATTTTTGAGTGGAATAAGATTGAGAGTTTCAGTGGAGGGTGTTCAAAAGACTTTTGCTACTTTTTGGTATTTTTTAGCTCAACAAACAAAACACCCTTTCTGTTTTTGCACACTGTGGATAAAAGTCATATGGGTGTGGAACAACATAAGGTCGAGTAAATGATGACAGAATTTACTTTTTTTTTCTCCCAACAACTATCCCTTTAAGGAAATTGGGCTTGAACTTCAGACTCCCACGTGTCTGTTTCAGATACACAGTTAAAAGTCATTTAACTAAGGTGTTAGTAAGCTCCTCTTTAAAGAAAATAAAAACATCTGTCTGAACATCTGTCTGTGTTAAATAGCACTCATTATTTCGCTATTAAGACAGTGCAAGCTTGATCTTAATGGCCTGGTAATGACAACATGTTCATTGCAGTATAAGACTGCGAGCTCAGACTGCAGGATGTTTGCAAACTTTTGGTCCACGATTATGTGCAAAAAATCTTTACTCTCTCTTCGACACCCGCATCTCTAATGTTTATTCTTCTCCCATCCTTCTTTTTCTCATTCTGTTTTTCCTTTCCATTACCCCTATATCTCTGTGTACTTCCCCTCGGGGTGCATCTCTCCTCAATAACCCGTCTGACCTGTTCGGCGTCTGACGCATGCACATGCTGCACACATTCACACAAATCATGCACACGGCTGCCTACAGGATCCACGGGAAGAAATGGTCAAAAAATAAATAAAGAGAGATCAAGAGAATATGCATTGCTGTGACTCTGAGGCAAAAGAAACTTCAACCAGGGTTTCTCAATAGAAGATTTTTACAAATTACACACAGGAAGAGGAAATAGGTGAAAGGCAGAAACGTTCAAAATTCCATTCTTAAGTGAGTGAGCTCACTGTGAAGGGTGCATGGAGTTAACTTCTCTTGAATGCACCTTTCTTGAATACTTGATTTATTGCATGCCTTTTTTTGTGGTTTTTCCGTGTATTTGTCATGTAAAAAAATATATGTATTAAATTGTTAAAATGTAGATCATATTTATACAAAGAATAAACAGTGTTCTGTAGATGCTGTTTGCACAAAATAAAATATAAATAAACAAAATAGAGCACTTTATTTATAACACTGTTTGTAATAAGTGTAAATAACAAGTTTTATGCTAATCCAAAATAAAAAAAAAAAAGATTTTATTATTAAAGCTGGCTGTTTGCACCCAGCTTTTTGCGATATTTAGAAAGAGAAATATGTTGCTTAAATACTTCATAAAATTCATTCGATATAGTCCATATAATCTATCTAATCTAAAAAAACAAAAACAAAACTAAAAAAAAAACAGTTTTCTTTTGAAATAATATTAGTTACAAAGATGATTATTCAATATTATTATTAATGTAGTAAACAGTCTTTAAAAACTGTGAATGAACAACACAGCACAGTGTGTTTTGAACAGATATTAATTTTGGTCACTACAAAATTCAACATTTTATTCTACTAGCCTTGTAGACGAAAATGTTTCGTGGGGATTAATTTATTGTTTTGTTAAACCAACTTATCATAATGTTTCCTTTCCGTCATGGAGATGTATAAGAAAAGTGTTTATTTTCACTTCATTTTCTCCCAGGACTGTTTATTGCTCCAGTTATCTTGATCAGAATCACCTCTTGTTGTAATTTGTAATTGTTGTTTTATGTGGCTGTTTCTTTGTTTCATTCCTTCAGTCTCTCTGTCCGTCTGTATATTTATCTATTATTAGCTGACGTCTTCCCTGGGGATTTCAGCTGCTAAACTCCATATTCATGACCCATCACTTGTGGGATTAGCATAGAATTATCCGCTTTGGATGCAGATGGAAACCTGTCACAGACACGAGAACAGACACACACGATCACTTCCACACCTGCATGTGCTCTTCACGCATGTGTCTGCACGTGATTATCTTCAAGCAAGCTAACGCTGCTCATCCACTAGTTAACACTGTTTCACTTCTTCAGCCAGTATTCAGTTGGTTATTAGTAGCCTGCATTCATTTTGCCTTTAGGGGGTGAAAGCTGTCTTAAAGGACAGTTATTCAAACCACCTTAAAAGTTTCAACTAAAAGGGTAAAATAAAATAAAATAAAATACGAAAAAAGCAGAATTTAAAATGTTGCCTTGACAAATAACTGAAATAAGTTTAAATACTAAAACTAAAAAAAATGTTACCTAAAATAAGAATACACAGGAAATTACACTGTTTCATTTCTATTTTAAATTTTTTGCACTTGCTTTGTCTTTAAGTTAATGGAAATGTCCATAAGATTTATTATTAATGTCCTAATTTAATGATTAATATTTTCCAGGGTAATAATAATGTAAAACAGAAATAATACTTATGTAAATAAATAATAAAAAAAAAAACAATAAAAAATAAACATGTCAGTTAAAATGACAAAATCAAATACAATTACTAAATATATGCATTTTTCTTAAATATAGACATTTATGTGTGTTTATTTATATATACATAATACATGAAATAAATATACACAGGACACACACATCTATTTTGTAAACAAACACTTTTATTTTGGATGTGATTAATCATGACTAATTATTATCACTAATGTAGCGTGCAAATTGTCTGACATTTGGAGAATGTTTTTTTTTTTTTTCTTCAGTGGTATTGAATCTATATGTGAGTTTGCGTGGCTAAGCTCAGTGCTGTAATAATATGAGCAGTGAATCATGGGAAGTGCCGGTCAGGCAAGTGGTGTTTGTGTTCAGCTGATTCTCCAGGTTTAGTTTGAAGTCTTGAGGCTTCATGGTCTGCGCTCTGCTGAAAGGACGTCCCACCTCTCGATCTCAGGCATGTGGCCAGAAACACACTTCATCTCAATTTCAAATCTCAGCCCTGACTTTGACCTCACTGCACAAAACCAGTTACAGGATGATCTCTCTCTCTCTCTCTCTCTCTGTCCTTCTCTCTCTCCTCTGCTCTCAGTGTTTCTATCTTCATTCGCTGGGCCATCTTCCTTGTTTCACTCCCATCTTCCACTTATTCCACCACTATTCTCTAAATTGTCCTTCTTTTCTTATTGTCAATACACCTCTCTCTAATCTCTGCCCAGTCTGATTCTGTTTCTGTCAAACATCTTCACTCTTTTTTCTTATTCATGGGTGTCTTGAGAACTTTTACCTTTTATTTTTGACACTTTTTAAATGGCTTTTACTTCATAAAAAGTATTGTGTCAGTTATGTTATGGATTACATATTATGTTATGGATATATAAATATATTTAATATACCAATATAACATATAACATACTATTTCTTAAATAGATACATGCATGTGTATTTATATGTACATAATAAATATACACAGTATACACACACATATATATTATGTGATCAATCGTTTGATAGCACTATATATATATATATATATATAATTTACAATTTTGCAAATCAATAGTCCTTTTTTTTTTCAAACCAATGTTTACTAAGACTACATGGAATATGAAACATGATATGCAAAGAATCAAAGTAAATATCACTCTTGAACAAAGTATTGTTTGAGTGTGAAATGTCAAAAAAAAGTAGCATCAATGTTAAATAAATATAGCATTACACAATATTTTGACATGTTGAACAATAAACAAATGAATAAATTATAATAAATAAATAAATAAATAAAGAAGAATTGGATCATTACAAATGAGAGAATAATCAATGTGTATGTCTGTGGACTGTGGGACATTATTAATGAATGAATTCAACTAGTGCAAAAATTGTTTAAGAAAGTTTATTTTCTAAATGTGCCCATAGTTAAAGGAACAACCTCGTCCTGTCTTTTTTATTTATTTTTTTATTCCATCTTTTCGTTTTGACTGGTGCTTTTCAGGCATGATCTGGAAGTGCGGTGATCTGGTTGTTTTTTCAGGTTCGTTGTGGTGATGGGACAGAGACGCTCTAAATGAACAATGAGGGAAAGAGAGAGCAGGAGAATAAAAGGGAAAGAGAGAATGCACATCCTCACAGCATCCTGTTTCCTGTTCGGCCTTTATGGGACTTCCTGCTTCATTGTCAACAGAAAATCTCACCTGTTTTTATAGCCAGAGAGAGAGAGAGAGAGAGAGAGAGTGAGGGAAAGAGAGGAAAAGAGAGGGAGGGGGAAAAGGTTAAATCCCAGGCACTTCATCAATTAAAAAAACTTGTCCTAATATTACTCATCAAAGCAAGTTATATTAAAATGATATGAAATTTATAACTGAAAAATCATTTGTTACATCACACTCAGTTAACAAGCAGTTAAAAATCAGAACCCTCTTTCTGAAATACTAACGTTAGCATCATAAAAAAATTAAAAGTGTAAATTGTATACAGCTTTGAAAGGACAAGCAGGTGAAAAAATAATAATAACATGAGACTTTTCTGTTTTGGGTGACAACTGAGTTGTTAACTGCCTTTTAAAAGTGACATACATATATTACTGAAAATATTTAGATGTAGTACAATATAATGCTTTGCAGGAGGTTTTTATTGATGAAGAGAGAAATGGAAAGTTAGAGGAGTGAAGTGAGGAGCACTAGCAGGAGAGAGCTGGTCTCTGAGGATCTCTGGCCAGATGTTTCCACACTCAGCTCTTCCGCTTGATCATTCCCAGCACTTCCTCTTCAAAAGAGAAGGAAAAATGAAAGGAAAAGCGAGAGCGAGAGAGAGAAAGAGAGAGAGAGAGAGCACATTACCCTCCTTACAAAAACTCTCGCTCTGGTTCAATGGGCAATGAAAACACGCCGGACTGGCCGGACCCTCCTCCTCCCACTCACACACACACGTTTTTCAGAGTTTTGTGTCGGCTGATTCACTCAGATAAATCTCAGTGACAAATTCAACAGGTCTATAAGTCAGATCGTATTGAGAGCTGAAACAGGAGTGTAAAGACTATAATAAACACCTTTAAAATGCAGATCAAATCCGTCATTACATATACAAAATAATTACAACAAATGTGAATAAACTCAACAAATGATTTCTCTCTCTCATCGGTGGGAATATATTTAAATACAAGTATACTTGTCTATAGCCCAACGTTTGTGTGTATGTAGAGGCAAATCTGTTTTGCTGCTGTTAAATTGGCCACGCCCCCCACAGGCTGATGAACTGAAGTGACAGGAAAAGGAACTGACTCAAATCAGATCAAAGAAATTTAACACAGTCATACACTTTCATCATAAATAATTATGCCTAATTATTTCCTGATGTGTACAGACAGACATACAGACTTTTTTTATGTCAAAATTAAGTGCAATTTCATTTCTCTCTGAAGCCATGATATCACATTTATGAATTCATAAAAAAAAGGTAAATGTATTATTTCAAAGTACAGCCATGTTTGCTACTTCAATTCACGTTCAGAAACTGAATCTGATTTTTTTTTTAATTTAATTTAAATTCTATGTGAAATTTCAAAGTAACACAAATAAACAATAGGCCAAATGTGTTTACTATATATATATAGTAAACACATTTGGCCTATTGTTTATTTGTGTTACTTTGAAATTTCACATAGAATTTAAATTAAATTAAAAAAA
>JAUMHE010000080.1:1379460-1393183 GCA_032359235.1 Enteromius mattozi
GTCCAATGGAGGTGTGATAGAGCAGTGGATGCTGGGGATTGGAGTCCGGGAAACAGAGAGAGAGTCCTGTGTGAAAGCGCATAAGTGAGAGTTGGTAGGATGGGGATATAGTGCACTGTGACATCCATGTCAAATTTCACCTCAAAATCAACAAAATAAAAACGTAAGATTTTGCACAGTTAAGTTAATTTTGCTTTATTTTTAAAATCGTCAAGCCCGTTCTCTCCTCATAATATGAATGCAATGATGTTAATATTGCAGTGCTTGCTGTCCTGTTTTATGCTGAATTAAATTATTTGAAATGTAACAATTTTTGTAATAATATAACAAAGTATATATCATACACATTCACAATTTAGTTTTGTGAACTAATTCTCACTACTAACTTACTATTAACTATAACATCTGCCTCTGTAAACTCTTAATTTGCTGCTTATTAATAGTTAATAAGGTAGTTGTTATAGGATTAGATATGAGGAGGATTAAGATATCTAAAATATTGTCATGCAGTACAAGGCATTAAAATGTGCTTTCTAAGTACTAATAAACAGCAAATATGTTAATAATATGCATGATAATAAGCAACTAGTCTTGGTCCTTAAAATAAAATGTTACCCTAAAACTGAGTCATTTAAGCAAAAATTTGAGAAAAAATAAGAATGTTTGTGTGCACAGATTCCAGTACATGGTAATTAATGGGGAAAAAAAATTGTGCTGAAGTACTGGAATTTGTCATGGCATAATACTGGCAGCAATGTGGAACTGTAAAGAAATTTTGTACCTTTTCCCCACATATACTTCCTCTCAACTGTGATGTAACACGAAAGCACATAAAACAAACTGAAATTGAGCAGACAGTGGTAACATGACTGTGATTTCCATTACTTACATTGCTAATAATCTACATCAGCAAGTTTCTACCGGGAAACAGCTGAGTCACTGTGCGCGTGCCGAAAAAAAAAGCTGAAAAAAAAGCTATGATGGAAAAGTCATTACATTAACTTGGTTCTTTGTCATAACTTCTTTGCAGAACTAGTTATGCAGTGATCTTAGCCATTTAATCAGAGCTGCTAACTAATCTACCGCATGACAGTCAAATGAATAACTGGAGCACTGTTCTGCTGAGAAAACCAACATTGCAAGCAAGTACAAATTAATAGTCATTTACTGATGATAACATACAGCAAAGAAGCCTGAGGTATAACTTCCCTTCTTCATGTCCCACTCAGTATCACGGACAGGGCTCTTGGTGTGAGTAACAATCGTAAGGACAACAACGAAAGTGCCCATATGCTGAAAATCTGCACTTGCAGCCAAAACAGCATATAATTTGAAGGATTCAAATGTAGCGAAATACTTTGTTTTCTGAAATGCGGAAAATAAAGCATACCCTGGCCTAAGGTAAAGTATAGACAAATACAATTAATTGAATAGCAGCTGAGATTTGATAGTGTTCGTTTTGAAATCTAGCATTTTGACTGAAAAATATGAGTGTAGTTTGAGAGATGTTTTTTGATGAAAAATTCAAAAGATGAAGTTCTCCATTTAATCTTTTTTTCAAGTTTTCTTTTTCAATATTTATTTATTTATTTTATTATTATTATTTTATTTATCAGCAATCGAACCAGTACTAACTAGCTTAAACCAGTCTTGACCATGGCTCCAGGTCCAGCCTAGAGCATCAACAATGAACTGTGATATCATTATATAATGTTGCAATCATGCCTTGTGTTTCATACAATACTGGACGAGTGCTGATGAGCCAGACTCTTGAGTTTCAGGCTAGACGTTACATTTTAATGTCATCAGTTCAAAGAAGCTCATAAATGTCTCAAAAGTTCCTTTATAGGGCTAGTTCTCTCAAAAATTCTCTCAAAAACAATTCTGCTATTATCATTTTGGCGCAAACTATGCCCGTCAGACAAAGACATCTTTAGGCATCTACACTCAACTCAATAACCTCAGGGATCATCAAACGAAGAGATTATTTTGTAGTAAAACAGTGAAGATTTACATACAGAGATGCACAAACTTTTTAATATAAAAAAAACATTGTATCAAACACTAGTGAATAATATTCATGCATGAAAGTCTGCTAAGCATCCATATTTCTAGCAATATTCCACTTAATTATAAACACTTATACAATTGCAAGACAACTGAACTGAGCTGGGCGATGACATCAACGATGAACTGCCTTTAACTGGAAAATTGACAGTTTGCTTATGGCTTCTTTTACAGCATTGAATTTGTTTTGCAAAATGCAAGCATTATTCTCCTCTTTGACACTGTAAAGCTGCTTTGACACAATCTGTATTGTCTAAAACACTGTATAAATAAATATGGCTTGAATTGCTAGGAGCTGTCTTTATCTACACACTCTCACACATCTTTTTGTCACTTGGTTCCCTCCTTACCTTCTTCTCATCTGTTTATAGCCGCTTCTCTTTTTTTTAAAGCTGACTCACATGGACATGGAAGAAATGGTTACGAAAAGTTACGAAATCCTGAGACTCGTTCATTGTTTCTGTGGAAAAAAGAGTTAGGCAGTTTCGTGTTCTCACAGACTGCAGTTTTGTCACTTCTCAAAGTGAGAGTGTTTGAGTGTTTCTCCATCTCGAACAGTGGAAAGAGTGATGATGCAGAAATGGCAGATGGAGAATGGATTTAGGGCAGAGGGTCACGACAGTGACCGCAAAACATGACACAGACCGACAGGCCTTTGATTTGTCAAGCTAGAGGGTCATATTGGTAAATCTCAATCTCTGTGTGCATTTTGAGATTTGCATGAGTTTGCTTGCAGTAAATAAGTCCTAGACAATGTGTGTGTGTGTCATGTCTGGTAGGAAGACAGCTAAACGGGCATGTATCCATACCCCTGCAGACAGTGTAAGCTTATGCCCGTGGAAAGTGCCTTTGCTGCCGAGCATGTGAGGGCACCAGTGAAGGAATAGCAGGTTTTTGGAGAGCGTGTTGGAGAGATTTAATTAAGAGAAAAAGATCAAATAATCACCAGTCAAAGCAAAATCAGACGTATTTTAAATGGGATGAAATTTAAACAATTGGGTATAGATAAAAAAGAACGTAAATGGGAGCTTAATTAACTTACTCTTAAAATAATTTGATGTAAAATATTAGCTTTTATTATGGACCCTTTTCACAAAACTGTGATGACGCGTTTAACGGTCAACAGCATCGTAAATCCTTAAAAGTTTTTTTTATTTGTATTTTTTTTAAAAATGCATGCATATTTCTAACACCATTCTTTGTATTATATCACCTTTGCATCAAATTAAAAAAGATAGTTTATGCTAATGCGCTAATGAGGGTGTTTCTAATTCAGCGTCTATGAGAGGGACGGTAAATTTTACATCGTTCTCTCTTTTGACTGTCGTTATCAGTCTCTCTCTATTTTTTTTTCTTTTTATTGGAAGTCATGAAAACACTATCGTGGAGTTTTTCTTTTGCTATTTGAGCAAATGGGAATGCAAAAAAATATATTTGTGGTACCATCCCATTCACTGCTATTCAAGTTTACCCAACTATGATAACTTCCACTGCTGAGAAACCCAGAAACGTGAAAAGGGTCAATTAAATATTTGACTTAATGCAGATTTTGATATCTCAGTGAATATGAATACAGCTTGAGACATTTAAATCTCTTCCAAAAAATCTAAACAAGAACACTTTATTGTGATAGTCCACTTCAACAAATAACCAACAGTAAGTAACTTTGCAACTACATGTCAACTAGTAGGCATAGGAGTATTAGTAGACTGTCTGCTTAATATCTTCTAACACTTTATTTTGATAAAGTCCACAACATACAACATACTGACTTTGAGAACCTTTGCAAGTATATGTCAACTTATTCTACTAACCCTAAACCTACCCTAACAGTCTACTCTGAGAGTTAGTAGACATGTAGTTGAGAAATAAAAATTGGCTGAAATGTAGTTGACATGAAGTCACAAAGTTACTTATAGTAGAGTAGGATGTAGAATGTCTGCAATAGTAGAATGTCTAAAGTTAACTATCAAAATGAAGTGTAAACCAAGACATATGTGAACATTGGTGGAGATTTGATTAGGGATGATAGGGACACAACAATCAGAAATATCCCAACACGATTTGGGCAATTTTCCCTAAACAAATTAGGGTGCCTAGTACAAACTATAGATCACTACACTCTGAAAATACAACTGAACCCACTTCTCTGAAATGTTTATTGGTCATGCAACAAGGATGCCATACATTGGGATGACAAAAAGTTCTCTAATTATCAAGCGAGTGTGAAATTTTGCATAGTCGAGCAACAGTCTTCATCTGTTTATAAATTACACTATGTGTAATCCAATATTTGAAAGATTCGATACACATCAGCACAAGCTCACAATAGCAAAGGCAACTGTAGTCAGATTAATGTTGCAAGGTACAATAACAGGTTTGTCGCAATTATTACATTATAATTTTTGTTAAATCAAGAACAGAGTAATTCCCTGTCCTCTTTAAATATACTCTTACTTGCAAGTGAGATAACTAGAGTCTGTTTTCAGGAGAATAATGCTTAAGCAGGCACTTGAGCAAAGGTCTCAATTTGTTCTCCAATTAATCTCATTGCTGTCAGGGACAAGCCATTAAGATTTCCCCAACATGGTTGTATTAGGCCAGGAGACATTTCAAGACAATAAAACTGCACACAGTGCAAGGACAGAAATGGTATTGTACTGATCAGAGGCACATGATAAAAATAAAGCAGACCAAAGCCGGTTGTAACTAGATTGAAGAGATGATTTTATTCCATGGAAACCATAACGTACTGTCCTATAAATTCAGAATGCACACATACCCACCCTTGAGCACACATCACTCACATGAGTGACCAAACCCGCTGCACAGAGGAAGAGGCAGGAAGTTCCTTCTTTCACTTCCAGTCATGCTGCATGTATGTATCCGTCTGCAGGGTGGAGTTATGGAGCGGTGTCGACTGCGGTCAGAACAGGATATCAGCCGCCGTCTGCGTGTAGACGGAGGGAGAAAATCGAGAAGGGAGGAGGAGAAGGAGAATGAGATTGGGGAATCAGTGGTTTTGACGGCAAGAGATTGTACAAAGTCAAAGTATTAAGGGCAGTTGCTGTAAATTTAAAAACAGACCCAGCTAAGTTCTATTGCTTGTTTGCACTAGGCAAAGGGCAGTAATCAAAGTTCCAAAGCAATCTGTTTAACAAATTGAATGTTCCAATATCCAGTTCAATTTCATTTATAGACATTCAAATTTTAAACCCAGTAAGACCACCAGTAAACCTTATAATACTCCCTCCCTCACACCCCCAACACACACACATTGCTTTTTCAAGAGTAATGTGTAAGTGAGGAAATGACACAATACATGATATCAGATGACTGTTTCAATTGCATCAACTACTGGTCATCTGAACTGCTCTGGATGTGCTTACTTTGAAAAACGGTCAGCACATGCATGTGAATGTTAAAGGGTATATATGCATGAGGCAGATTGTGTCTATCTATGTGTGAGTGTTGTATTGCAGTGGGCAGCTTGTGGTGGAACAGAAGGTCTCTGCATGATGGGCAGTGTGGGCGGACTTCGGGATTCACCGTGAAAACAACAACGAGCCAAGGACACTTCCCAAGCAGGGGTTCAGAGATGTGTGAGTGTGTGAGAGAGAATGCATGTGGAAGTTTTTACATATTGTTTGTCAAAGTACATTCTATTCAGTCGCAAACAATCGTTCTCCTCACTATCATCCCTCTGTATCATCTCTCAAATGCTCTGGGTGGGTGCCAGCTGAAGTGGGCACAATGGTGCATTGTGCTATGGCTTGCGGTGCCCTGTGCTGGCATTAACCTGCTTTTCCCCCACGCACACAACAGTGCTTGAAAGTCACATTTGGACTGCCTTTGGAGCCTAAATTGATGTTTTAGCAGTAGTCGATTTTGTTTAGTCTCACTGAGTCCAAACGAATCCCTTCATATGCTTTTAACACACATCCCCAACCTTAAAACTCTTTGATATGTTTGGCTTTGGAACAGTATTTCTCATCTTTCTGTATGTACATCCCCTTTACACACTCTGAGACAGAGGACCATTTGTTTAATGTAGCGAGTTCGGTGGCAGTAGTTCCGGGACTAGTAGCAGCGATTTGTTTTCAAAACGCTGATGAGCTCCAGATGTTTGGACCTGCTTCTGTTCAGGAGTCCAGAGGGCAAACAATTCACTCGGAGTACAGAGCTCAAAACAAATCTGTCTCGAGAGTGGCGTGAGGTCACTTTGACAGTTTGAGAAAGATGGGCTGTAGTCTTGGAAGCCATTCAATGGTTAAGTGTAGATATAGAGCGAGGAAGAACGATTGATTTCCAAGATCCTAGTAGGGTGCTCTTCGTGGCCCCTTCTGAGTATTTTTCCACTCCAAATGCAATGTGTTTATTCTTGATGTGTAGATGGATGCATGCGTACTTGTATTCATGAGCATTTATGCAGGCATGCATGTGTGAACACCCTTTGCCGTATGCTCACGACCTCAATATGGTATTTGCTTGCTCACCTATCCTGCCAACTTCATGTTGTCATTGTTTGGAACGGGGCAGCACTCACTCCTTACACCTTACTTCTGGGCCAATTCGGACTAGGCCTGGCAATGCCAGCCAGAACTGATCTCACTGCAACATGCTGGGATGAGATCACCTACACCCATGCCTCTAAATAGGACAAGCACTTTGCAAAATGGATGGATGGAGATCACCTATATTCTAATTCGGTCACCCCAACTCAAAATATTGAGACACTGGGGTAGATGTGTCCCACCCTTTACCACATAGTAGATTTAAATGGTTATCTACTGGATATGAAAGATACTTGAGATTTAACTGAAGGCACTTCAATTAAAATAGCCAACCCTGTTCCTGTGGCTCCTCAACAGTGCACAGTTTATATCTCACTTAACTAAAGGGGTCTCCAAACCCTGACCTGGAGGGCCAGTGTCCTGCAGAATTTAGATCTAACTTTCCTCAACACACCTGGACGTTTCTACCATGCCTAGTAAGACCTTGATTGGCAAGTTCATTTGTAGTTAATTTTGGTTCAAGCTAAACTCTGCAGTGTAAATGTCTTCCAGGAGCGAGTTTGAAGACCCCCCTGATTCAGGTGTGTTTCATTCATTAGTAAAATCATAAAATTGGTGTGTCAGACAAAGGAGACATTCAGAATGCACAGTGTTGGGGACACCAGGAACAATATTGAGTACCACTGGATTATGTAATACTTAGACTAGGAGTGTCCAGTTCCGCTCATGGAGGGCCAGCATATTGCAGGGTTTAGCTCCAATCCAATTAAACACCCCTGAACCAGTTAATCAAGGTATTCAGGAGGTAAGCTAAATTCTGCAGTTTCAGGACCAGGTCTACACTGATCCATCCATTGTCACTAAAAAAATACAGAAAGAAAGAATCTGTGTACTGTCAAAGATCAGTCATGACTTCATTTCGGTTAAACAAGGAAGTTCTCCTTTTCTTACAGCTAAAGCAGGGCACAATTTTGGCCAGTATTCTCCCCATCTGATAATCCTAGGACTTTATCTTGTTGGTTCTACAGATTATTTTATCAGATTTTCCTGTGGTGTGGGAAGTGCCCAGAAGAACATCAGGGCCACACTGTTCTCAAATCGTAAAATATCCAAAATGTTTAATATTTATGATCATAAATCCTGTTGTGTGGGGAGAACCCAGAGAACAAACATGGGGTCCTCTCTATAGATTATCACATGGAACAACATGACTCCCAATCATAAAATATAATAACATGTAACATATGAAATACGTTCACGTCAACTCCTTGACTTCATCCAACTTCATCCAAGTTTTCTGTAAAAAGCAGTCCAAACACTATTTTCATCCATCATTTCTTTAATCTTAAGCCACGTTTGATTTGCAAGAGATTTAGCAAGATTTCCAGTTTTCACAAACCTTTTAGTGTGGGCTAGCTTTATCTTGCTGAAAAAACATGTGCGGATTGGATGATAATGATAACTCACCAAACCAGGTTGTAATGGAAATGATACCATTACTCACTGTGCTCAGAACCTGCCCAATGGTGGAGAAACACTTTTAGATCCTAAGAGCATAGAAGCAGGATCAAATATTTTAAAAGTTCACTATGATGTCAACTTTTAAAATATTTGATCCTGCTTCTATGTTCTTTGTGCTTTCCAGGCACAGGGTTGGAGACCCTCCATACAGACTTGAAAGTCTTTCAGCTGTTTTAGCTGTTCCTCCTTGCTATTGTCTTTCCACTTTTTATGAAAAATTTCTTGTAGATAAGGAGGGCCTTTGTGTTGCGTTGCTACTAGATACTTTATCACAGCAGAACTAGAGTATGTTTACACCACAACAATGTTCAAACAATGTGCATTTTAAAAAGCTTCGAGTACAGACAACAACACTGTCAAAATCATTCCTGTTCACACATATTTACAATTTCACAGATTTCACATAGAGAATGTTCAGTAATTGTGTATTTAAGTTCATATGATTTTTTTTCAGTCTGTAACCTAAATATTTCTTTCCTAGCAATTACAACATATTTACTATTAATTATCTATACGAACTGTCCATATATACATTAGGCTTTTCCACCTTCGTTCATTGTTCACAGAAAATTTCCTGCAGTGAAAGTAAATCATATTGCATCATGCACACTCAATTTGTAAATGCAATATTTCCGTCATGGCTCGCATTACACTCAACAATGTTTTTAAAAGGGTTAAGCATTGTCAGGAGTTGAAGCAGCACAGATTCTGGACTGGATTTATCCCAAAATGGGATACAATTTTTTTTTTTTTTTTTTTTCTTGGCTTACAATGCCTGCCAATCTTTTTCCTGCTTTGACTGAGCCCTAATTTCTTCGAGAGGAATTGAAGTGTGCAGATTGGGATGTTGGTGTATGATTAGACATCACAGAGGCAGTCATTTGCTCTCAAAATGTGAGGAGTACGCATTTGTTGAGGTTGGCGGTTACTCATTAAAACAAACATGGTGTAATTAAAGAATAACACAGAGGAGCAAGTGTAGGGGGAGATTATGTAGAACTGAGGAAGTTAGCCGCATCATCCTTTTTTTGCATCTCCACGGGGGGAGTTTGGTTGTAGAGCCAACTGAAGACACAAGAGCAGGTTCCTGGTTGACCGCTGAAGGCCTATTAGGATGTGGGGCTCCTGCGACACTTCCCTTGTGCTCTGAACTTTTGATGCACACTATGCTGAGGATATCCTGGATATGCTGGAATTCCAGAAGAGGATGAAAGAGGGAAATAAAGCACGCATAAAATGAGCTAATGGCTGCTAATGGTCAGCTGTCTATGTAAACGGCATCCTAACTGAAATGCAAGCTCATATTTTAGATGGTATTCATGAGTAACAACTTTGTTAGCAGCTGTGCATGTGCACTATGCAAATACCAATGTCCTTACATGACCTGCATGAAATGCTCAACTAATTCATTGATGTCAGACTTTAGCAAGTAGCTAAGCTAACTATTAGATGTTCAAACCGGAAATGAAAATATATACAAAACTCCAGTATGACATCCCTGCTGAACAAAAAAAACAACATTCTGGTTAGATAGGTTTTGAAGCTGGGATGCTGGTTTATGCTGGTTTAAGATGGTCCTTTTGCTGGTTTAAGATGGTCCTTTGCTGGTTTAAGCTGGTCCTTTGCCAGCATGTGACCAGCATAAACCAGCAAAGGACCAGCATAAACCAGCTTAAACCAGCATCCCAAAACCTACCTAGTATGCAGTTTTTTTCAACAGGGGTTTCAGCCACACATTTTAAAGTCCAATTCTTGCTATTAACAAACAATTTACAATGAATATTTGCCTCAATAAACTCATAATTTTGCTGTTTATTAATAGTTAAGGTGGTTGTTAATATTAGGCACTGGGTAGAATTAGGGATGTAGAAAATGGTGATGCAATAAGTAACAGCCAATTTGATAATAATCTTATGGTAAAGTTTTTTCTTTTCTTTGCGTTTGAAGTATATGTGGGCTGTACAGTATATTACTGTTTACAACAATATGCTGTTTAAGTTCTTGCATTTTTTTTCTGAGAATCAAATCCATGATTGATTGCTAACACCAGGCTCTTGGTGTCATACAGCAAGTATATTGCCTGTCAACAAGGAGCACACCTTTGATGCTAACATTTAATTTAAATGAAAAGTAGCTTGTTTAAAACTGATATTAGTACAGTGATCATTAAGTCATTCAACACTTCTGCTTGCTGTGTGTGTGTGCCGTGTTATGGGTCCACAAGTAACTGTGAAAACCACACGTGTTATTGCCGGTTGAGGCAGTGTAACTATGGGCCAGCAGCTGAGAACTCTGTGTTTTACATTACTGACCGCACTTATTCATTAAACACTTCAGCTGTGCGCGAAGCTACGCCTTGACTGCATTCGTTCAATTCTTGTTAGCATGAATTACGCGATGATGGAATTATTTCGAACCTATTACACTCTAATGAAATACTTTCGCCTTTTCTGTGTAGCTGGTTTCTGTCTGTTGGTTATCGTTTCCCCCCTTATGGTGTTGTTTTGCTAAGTGCTTGCTGAATGCTTCCCTGGAGAGTCTTTAGGGTATTTGTTGTGCCTGTGGAGTATTTACTCAGAGATTGTGTGTGTACACGCTCGGTTGTGTAACCGCACACCCTCTACAGCTGTCAGATACTTGCAACGTTAGCCTGCAGAACTGAGGGAAAATCACCTCTCTTAAATACCACCGAGATTTTGAGTCGATGTGGTGCAATAACAGACCATGAGCCCCCTAAACAGCCTGGATTTCACGATGGCTCACTTTCTCTGTTTCCCTTCAGGGGTGATTGTCTATTTGAATGACTTTTGTCTACAGTGGCGTGCACAGAGTGAGACTCAGTGGAAATGTGCTGTAAGGTTTTAAGCTGGTAACATGTTTTGAGAGAAGGTCTCTCAAGGAAAATATAGTCCACTTCAGGAAACACTTCAGATATGGCTTAAAGCCACTCAAAGAGGCCCTAATCGTCCCTCGAGGGAGCACACATGTCCATCATAATGGGATTTTGACACCCTCATATCAACACAACTGGAGGTATTTTGGTAATTTAAAACTGACAGATAGTTAGTGTTGAGGAACCTGCCTTTAAAACTCTATAAGCAACATAGAATTGAAAACATTTCTGGGTAGAAAGTGCTAGTGCATTTCACAAACAATTGCACAACAACACATTAAATTAAACTAAATTCTGAAGAAGAAAAACTGTAACTGTACTTTTTACAGTGTAGTCACTAAATCTGTTAGCTACGACTATACTACACTGAAACTATTTAAGACATCACGATTGCTGCATGTTTTCTTGCTTGAACAGGTACATTAAATTCATATTATTTTCCATTGAATTCAACCTAAGAAAACACTCATTTATAAAGCTGGATCAAAACTGTGATGAATAGCAGTATATTTATTAAATGTTTTGTGATAATAAGGCACAAAGATTATACACAAAATGATTATTTGAACAAATTTCATGCACATGTTGAAATGAAATTGCACTATTCAATTAAAATCCTCTATGTTACTGTAAAACTTCACATGCAATATGATGTGATATAAAAATCAGCAATGCAGCACTTCCTCTTTTAAAGTACTAGCTACAGTATGCCCCTATTATGGGTAATGAAAGGTTCATATTTTGGTTTTGGGAGTCTCCAGCAACAGGTTGACATGCAAGGTCAAAAAACACTTTAGTTGTTGTATAATATGTGTTTATTTTGACCTTACTTGCTCAACGACTCCCAAACGATTCGCTCAACAATTACATTTTCCAAACCACTCATTTGCATGATGCTAATCAGCATTGATTGGTCCAATTGGTCTCATTTTCATTTCATCATTCCTAAAATGCCATTATTGGGGAAACAGCTATTTTTACCATTCCAAGAGCGGCACCTAGTGCCAAATAATTAATTTGCATTTTCATTCAGACCAATGCAAAAAGACCAACAAGTGGGCAATATGCTAATATTTCATGTTGACGTCAACATGAAACTTCTGAGATTTGTTTTAAAAAACGACTTGTTTCAGTGAGTCTTTCTTTTGAGAGACACTAACTTTATACACGGTGCAATTTCAGATTTAACTTTGCAGATGTTTTTATGCACTTAGAGCTGTGTTACACACACGTCATTGTGAAAAATACATAAGAGGCATTTTAATATACTTTAATACTTAAGTTAATATTGTTGCTGATTTTAGTAAGTTACTCCCTACGCTGCAGCTATACTCAGTGTAACAACATTTCCTAATGTAACATAATTATTCCAGGACTTCCAGTTTTAAGTGAGATGGATGCATGTGTTTCTGATAGGTTGTCAGGACATGTTTATGTGTTCTGTTTGTCATTTCTAAGCTTGTAAAGCACTGAAGTTTAAATTAAATATGGACCACCACATGGAGAAAATGGAAATCTGGTAACAGAGCAGGCCTCCGATTGGCTCGCAACCAAAGAGGAACTGTCTGTATCTGTCACAGGTGGGCCTGTGCTGTTGTACATTTTTACTGTGGTGGTTTACCCCAGTCGAACCTCTGGCTGGCAGGAATTGCTAACAGATGGCATGCATGCGAGTACTCAAAATATTCAAGGAATAATCCAGTGTAAGGGTAATTTACTCTGACTAACATTTTACAATGATCATCCACATACAAACTAAAACTCTACACTGGGGCTTATTTCTTTATGACGCATTGAAAATGAAAGAATAAATCTTAAGTGATTGAGTGAAAAGACTTTGGTTTACCTCAAAGTACTCATGTGTGGCGTCGGCTCCTTTCCTGACTGAGGTAGAGGAATTCTTCAGGAAAGCAGCTCTGCAGGCTGGATCAGCCTCAAACCGCCTTCATTATGCAGTCTAGACGAGACCTCCAGGAACCCCACTGACAGGCTCCTTCCATCCCAACCATCACCCCACCTGCCTGTCCCAATACATCTCCCTCCAATCGCATCCCACCCAGATGGGTCAGTAGCTTAAAGACCATAGCCATTTTTGTCCACCCCAAAAATAGAATTTCTAATATTGAGAAGCAAAAATGACTTTCAGATGAAGCGTCGATTATGTCATTCCTTGTTAAACGCTGCCCTGTGATGCCTCACTTGTACATTTGTGGCACACACTGGATCTTTTCCAAACCCTAGTGAGCTGCCTATGTAGGCAGTATTTGATGGCATTATTGGTGTGCTCCCGGCATGAAAGCTTTTCCAAAAGGTAAGCAGCCTGACAAGATAATTTATTTTTGCCAACTTTTAGGGCAGATTTTGTGGAGAAAGCAATCACAAAATGCATTTTAATGAGTTCAGCAAAGAAATCTGTAAGAAAGTGGATGGAATGGGACACGTTGATAAAACAAAACGAAACAAAAAAAAAAAAAAGTATGGACTAACTGAAATTGAATGCATTTTACAAAGTTTATTTTTACTTTTTTACCTATTCAAATATGCATAATTCCATCCTATATATTAGTACCATTTTTGGCATATTGATTATTGTTTGTACAACCACAATTTTACTAGAAATACCATGGTTAAACTATGGTTAATGTAGCAAAACGATGGTCAATTTGTGTTTACTATATATATATATATATATATATATATATATATATTTTTTTTTTTTTTTTTTTTT
>JAUMHE010000080.1:1397959-1408246 GCA_032359235.1 Enteromius mattozi
ACAGGGAAAAACCAAATGGACAGGACTGAACCAAATTACAAAGGACGGGGGAAACCAAGACAGACAGAACATAACATAATGATGCTTAAAATGCACTTTTACATAACTGGAATGATTTACATTTTACAATGCACTTAATTTAACTATAATATTTAAATATCAATTTAACAGTATTTGGTAAATGGTCTATCATCAGAAGCAGAAAAAATATTTACATTATGTAACACCTAAAAAACTTTTTTTCATTTTTTTTCTACAGTAATCCTACTGTAAATTCTTATTAGATCAACCACAATGTAAAATAGTCAACACATAGGTCTGCAAACTTGTGACCACACTGCAGTTTATTTCTTTAAAATACTGTCCACTAGTAGAAGCATAAACATACTGTATATCTACCACTGTATAAACAGTATGACATGTTTCTGCTGTCACATACGCTGCTAAACAGCCCGGTCCTAGTAGCATATCTTGTTATAGCTGCAGTAGGTGACTGTGCTGTTGTGACTGTGCAGGTGTTGGTTGAGTATGACTCTCATGACCTGTTAACCTGACCTCACTCACTCTGTGTAAGATCCTATAAGATCTCAACATGATCTTACTGATGATTGAGACTGTGACATTCATGTTGTCTCATTCCGCTTCACATCTGCACAGAAATGTTCAGTGTTAATGTACTTGATTCATCTTTGTTGAAATGATTATTAGATGTTATCAGTATTCAAAAACTGCTGATCAGCTCTCAAGTTCTTGATTGTCTTTATTCATGCTGCCTACATGCATTAGCTCCATATGCTGGACACTAGAGTGGCCAATGAGATCTTCCTCATTTTCTGCATCTGCATCACATTCTATTTTTGTGGACTGGGTTTTTTTTTTTTTTTTCTTCTTGTTTTGCTTTGTATGTCTGACTCTTTTGCATGGCATGCACATCTTTGTCTTAATCTCAGACGGTCTGCACCTGTGTTTTGGCTGCTTCAGCTGCTCTTCAGATATCAATGACTTCCTCTACTGTAAAATCGGATGCTCTTATTTCAGATGTTAATCATTAATCCACGATTTCTTCCTGATCATGCCGTTCTCTGCAGTCTTTACAGTTTTGTTTCTGCTCAGTCACATGTTTGTCTGTGGTAACTAAATAAGTAAGAGCATGAGCTGTAATCCTCAACCATAACCAGTTTCCCAATCATTGTCTCTTTTTTAAAATAGATAAAAAGCTCTAAAAGCCTAAAAGATTATATTTAATTGAATAAAAACTTCCTTTCATGTACAGTCTATCAACCTCCCTTTCTTGCTTTCTTTTTTTCTCTCTCTTTGTTTCTGTTTAGACTTGCCCCCTGCACTGTCCTATTTCATCAACTGCTACAGTAAAAATAGTAACATTGTAAAAAATATTATTACAGTTTAAAATTATGTGTGAAAATATTGTACAATGTAATTTATTCCTGTGAGCAAAGCTGAATTTTCAGCATCATTACTCCAGTCTTCAGTGTCACTTGATCCTTCAGAAATCATTCTAATATGATGATTTGTCTTACAATGTATTATGTTTAAAACATGATAAAAGGAAGTAATTCAGTTATATGCTGCTAAAATTCAAGAGAACAAGGGAAAATGTATTTATTCATTTATTCATTTCTTTTTTGTCTCAAATAAAATAGCCTGTTGTAGCTTGTAAGTTTGTTGTTTCTGTTTCAAGTTTATGTTGAATAAAGAGTACAAATGTGTAACAGGACTAACAGCACTTTTTGGTGTTACACTTTATATTAAGTAAACAATTCCTATGTATTTACCATGTAAATACTCTGATGTTACACAGCAGTGGTCAGTAAGATAGGCTTTACATATAAATTGTGGTTGGTGTCCAGAATGTTAGACTTTATATTAACTGGACAGTTCCTGGGGAGTTACCATGTAAGTACACTGGTGTTACATCAACTCCAGATCCAACTCCTCCCACTTTACAGACCCCTAAACCTACCTATCTCCACCCCGTGGATCAAATTATCCCAATTACTCATATGTTGTTATAAAGTGTAGTTATATAATTCCTGTTACACGAGTACTTAGTGAAGTGAAGTTACCAATGTCCTGTTACACATTTGTACTTACACACACCATTCTGAGGGGTGTTACATGTGTGTAGTAACAAAAATATTACAGCTCTACTATGTACTAATGTGTACTTACAGTGTGGTTACATATATACACATATAGTTACTACATAAGTATAATACAGTGGCTGAAACGCTGATACATGTAACATACACTACAGTACATAAATGTATACTATTAATTAATGTCTTCAAATTGGTTAATAAATTGAGTTGATGCATGAACATTCCTTCTAATTCCTCGTCTGTAACTAAAGTTTTTTTTTTTTTAGTGCTGTTTTTAATCTCTACAATGGCGTACAGTAATGTGTAGCACACTCTGTGAAGTACTGTACAGTCAGGAGACTTTAGACTTACTGCTTTCTTTCTTTAAGCACACTCACTATTCTAAAAACATCTGTTTGGGACTTTCTGGGCTGGTGGAGAGTGTGTAACATGTCACGCTGACTGCAATGGGATCCCATGAGAGCCCTTGAGAGGGTCAGAGGGGTAATTGGTTAATTTGTATATGATCAGGATCAGATGCCTTTCTCTGGTTGATTTAAAGGTCAGAAAGAAATAAAGAGTAGATTAACTGTAAATACAAAATAAAAGGAATTCATGTTTTGACACCATTCAAACTCGCCATGTCGGTTCAGTTTGTGGTCATGTTTCCCAGACTTAAAGTCGAGCGACAGCTTTGATTCAGACCAACCATTGAAGGTGTTGACTGATGCTGGTACGCTAGGCTGATCTACAGTAACTGATAGGATGCGCTCATCATGGAGCTTGCCAGAGCACATGGTTCTCATCATATTCAGATGTCATGTTGAGAAGAACCAGTGCAGATTCTAGAAGATGAAGAGGGAGCAGATTCTGCTGTGAAAGTGACTAATAGCTGTAGAGTGGTTGGTTGTTCGAGCGCTCACAGGAAATGCCATACTGTAGGTGTGCAGAGGGCGAGACAGTCATAACGTGCCTCCTCACATTGCTGTTAAGAAGGGATACGGGAGAGCTGCACATGGTAAAAGTCTTCTTCTTTGCTTTGGGGCTTTGTAAGTGTGTGTGTGTGTGTGTGTAATGATATACTGTATGTGTGTGACTTAATGCTCGCTCAGTGACAACACCGCAGGCATCTGGCTCATGTACAGACTCTCAACCTCCCTCTCTCACTTTCTTCATTCTTTGTTTAGACTCAACCCCTATACTGTCCTTATTCTTCAACTGCAATACATTAGTGGTAATATTCTAAAAAAAAAATATATACTATTACAATTAAAAAAAGATAAAAAATGTAACTTATTCCTACAATGTAAAGTTGAATTTTAAGCATCATTCCTTCAGTCTTTAGTGTCACATGATCCTTCAGAAATCTTTCGAATGTTTTCGCTGACCAATATTTAATTTTTTTCTTGTGTGTGTGGAAACTGATACAATATAATTTAGAAATTTGGGGTCATTAAGATTTAATATATATGAAGTGACAGAAAATACTTTTTTAATGTCACAAAATAATTTCATTTCGCTGCTACTGTTCATGCATGCTGTTCTTTTGAACTTTTGTGTTATCAAAGAACCCTAAAAAGATATTTCCACAAAGCCAAGCTCAAATTTTCAACTGTAATAATAATAAGAACCATTATTTTTAGCACCAATAAAAAAATATAATTGCTGAGCAGCATGTCAGCATATTAAAATGATCTCTGAAGGATCATGTGAGACTGATGATGATGAATGATGCTAAAAGTTCAGCCTTGATCACAGAAATAAATTGCATTTTAACAGATATTATAATAAAAAAAATAATAATACATTAAAATAATGTTCCACAATCTTTCTGCTTTTCTTGTATTCAACATGAGAATGCAGTCTTGATTTTACTTATTTTTTAGTTTTTTGTTGAGACTTAGGCTGTAGGTTTCAATAAACACTGTTAATATAAAAATGCTAGAATGTTGTTATAGTATTGGTTGCTTCTTGTAAGTTAAATTTAACTTAATGTGTCTTCATCCCGGAAACGGGCAACATCAAATAAAACATGGATTTACATTGGCCTGAAACCAAATGCAGAGAGTGGGCTCCTCACTTCAGAAGTCCACCACACACCACTCCCCTGAACATATAAAAATAATCCACTCTGAACAACTTTCTTTTACCCCTTTCCCCTCCCTCTCATGCCTAGCTGTCTCCAAACCCCAACCCCCCATTCCTCTCCGTCTATAGACCTCCTCCTGATTCTCTAATGATGACAGTGCTTCATTAGTAGCCCAACACAGAAATTTTTCTCTCTCTCTCTCTCTCTCTCTCTCTCTCTGTCACACACATTCAACCTTCCCCTGCTTCTTTCCTGCTGTTTTTACAGGCCTGTGGCACCTCTTTATTTTACAGCAGCACACAGTAGTCTAACAGCTCAGATCAGGTCTCAAGAATCTGGATTTAATATAGAGGGTGAGGGCAAATCCTGTTTCTTTCAGTGCCAGTAATGGGACAAGCAGGAGAACAACAACCATTTTCCAAAGAACACAGACTGGGAACTGCACATATATTGCATTTAACAGGAGATCAGCTCAAGTCAAAGACATGTCTAACCAGGTGCAGAGCTAACCATGATGCCAGTAACTTCAGAAAATGTGTAAAAATACAAAAAAAAATAGTTGCTGGGCTTCTGTCTCCATCACTTTGAACTCATTATGTCACGTAACTGGTACCTCCACTGAACTATCACTGGTTCAAAATCCACAAAACTGCGTAATAAGTATTAAAAATGTTCTATTTGGCTACAAATTTGTTGCAAAATGGTTATAACAGGTAGCTCCACCCTCAGCATTTTTTTTTTTTTTTTTTGTCGGAAATTTACACTAAACAAACAAGCTCTGATTGGCTGTGTCAAGTAAATGATATATTGGTAAGCCCCACCCACTGTGAACTGTCATTGGTTAAAAAGACACATCACTGCACGTTAAACATAACAGTTAGCTCCACCCAAAGTGAATTCTTATTGGTCGGAAATCCAAATAGCTGTGATTTAAACTTATCTGTTTGCGCCACCCACAATGAATTCTCATTTGTCGAAAATTCACATAGCTGTGACTAAACTTAATGAGTAGCTCCACCCACAGTGAACTCTTATTGGACGAAAATTTGCATAATTATGCATTACACACAACATTTATCACCACCCACAGTGAATTCTCATTGGGTGAAAATCCAGCTTTTTAACATTAAAAATGTTCTGATTGGCAGCAATTTTTGTCACACAGAATTTAGATTTTCCCAATATACTGACTTCAAGAACAGCACCATCTCTGGTGGAGTATTGCATTATCTGTCAAGCATCTGATGCTCAGATTTCAAACAATTTTCATTCTAAACTTCTGAAGCCCAGTTAATGACTTCTGGAAATTCAAATGACGTATCTGTATGTGAGAGCTGTCGCCATGAGAATCAAAGCAGGATCTCTCTGTTTTAAGTTGAAATACATGTTACGTCTTTCATTTGCGTTCACTACTTTCACTGTTGACGGTGTACACTTCCTGGGTTTTCTGCTACCTAGCCGTCTCATAAAGTTGCCCTTCCATGACGCTATTCACAGCACTCTTCACGTGGAGGTCAAAGCGCATGCGACCTTTGTGTGGAAAGATGCACTGAAGCCTTGACGTGAGTCATCTGAAAGAGACTTTACAGCTCTGTGTGAGCGATACACCCTTCCAGCTCAAGAATAAATCAAATATTACAGGCTACAGTACAGCCTTTAACTATAACGCATACCTATTTCACTATAAGCATTTATTTTCATTGTTCATCAATGGAGCCAAAGAAGCAAAGTCCAGTGTCTGGAGTGTGTCTGTTGATAAGACCGCTGGATGACCTGTGGAAAGCACACACAACAACACAAGAGTTACCAGAGCACAGAGTTAAACTCCCTTTAATTTTCGTACGTTCAGAATTGAAGAGAGATAGCGTTGTTCTTGTTGTTCCGTGTCTCTGGTCTGTTTGCTCTTTTCCAGGCACTCATGGGGCATGTGAAGGGGGCTGATATATATGGGGCACCAGCGAGGCTCGTCTGACTAGCCTGCCGCTTGTGTTTTGCATAGTCGGAGCGAGAGGGAACGAGGAGACGAGGATCATGTCCTCTCTTGGAGAAGTGCTAACTTGGACAGGGAAAGGAATTTTTTGTGGTTTATTCAGAGAGCGGCTCCATCTGTGTAAACTGGCGCTTGCCAGGATGTCGACTCCCTCGCTTTCTGCACAGACACATGCTTAACCCCTTCAGCACCTTCTGCTCTCAATAACTGCTAGTCCTGAACAATTACACAGCTAACAAGATATTGTTCCTTCATACTGCAAAGAAAAAATGACATCTTACAGAAGCAGAACACAAACCCTTTTAAAAAAGACGCACACTATATCATTACTTTTTACAAAAATAATGCACTTTAAAATAATATACTCAAGTATGAACTGAGTGTAATGCTTGTTTGTCATGTATTTTAATATATTTTTAATTAGCAATTATATTGATGGAGCTGTAAACTAGTACCTGTATAATATCTCAACTTAAAACTTGTAATATCAGTTAACACACTACTAAATTCCAATAAAATATTTCACAGGTGCTTAAGTCATGTAAGTGAATTTCTTTAAAGCATGACGAAAGAATTTGTAAGTAGTGCCAGACTTTTTTCATCTTTCTTTCTTTTGGTTCTTATTTAGCGTCTTTACCAGCAATTATAAAATTAAAGCAGTTTAAAGAGGTTATGTAAGTATTTGCTGAACCATTTTCTTTCCTGCCTGTTAAAAACGTGACTAAGCAAGCAGTTCATCTGTGTGTGTGTGTGTGTGTGTGTGTGTGTGATTATCTCTGTTACTGTTAGAGTGAGTTTGTATATATTTATGCAACACTATATTGCTTAAACTGAAGTAAACTCAGTCATGCTGCCATGAACCGGCAGTGTGATTGGTGAAACTAGGCTAACCTCTAAATAAACACATGTGTGTATGGACACACACACACACACACACACAGACACACACTCTGGTCTGGACATGAACACTTCAACCTTAACTCCCTCTACTGGAGACACGTTCAACAGGAAACACAGCCGAACTTCTGGAAAAACTGTGATTTCATAACAGCTGAAGAGACACTATAGAGCAAGACTTTTTTAGTCGCTGTGAGACACTTTTTTCAGACTTACAAACAAACAAACCCTAAAACTCTCTGACTTTTTCACACATTTGGGTGGAATGTGTTTTAAACATTGACAGATGTACGTGAAAGTGACAGAAAAGCATTGCACTTTTCAACCTAGATTTTTAAGAAAGTTGCGCACTGATAGTATACGACTCCTGACTGTTTCACTGTAATTATCTTTAAACAAAAGACATAATAGAACATCCTTTTGATGCATGAACAGTTAGAATGGTTATTTATTGCATTGTATTTTTATTGTGTTCATTTAAAAACTCAGTGCAGTCTTTAAAATGACAGAGCTACTATATATTTTCAGCCTTTGTACTTTCTTTAAAGGCCCAAGACCATGTCAGAAAGTTTCTTAGGGTGAATACGACTTTTATTCATGTTATTCATGTTGTAGCCGGTGTTATTCTCATTAGTCTCTTTAAACTCTTTGTCTCTGCTCTTCCTCATCTTGTGTCTCTCTGCAGGATTCATTCTCTGAGTCACGGGGCTGTCCCTGGCACACTGACTGGAAGCCTCTAGTTTATGAGTGGAGCTGGCTCTCTGCCCGGCCCTATGGCTGCTCTGCCTCTCGTCCCACAGTTAACCCCTTACTGCCCCTGGATCAGCTGTGCTCCACACTTAACCCTTACTCACACTTTACAGCAGTCTGAGCCGGATCCTCAATAAGAGTCTTCTTTCCGCATTTACTAAATGATATAAAGATAGCATGTAATAAAAAAAACACCCCATTTATCTTATTGTGATCATATTGTGAAATTTAGTCTTCTTAAACCAGCGTGTTCTCACAGCAGTTCATGTTATAAGATAGCTAATTTGAACAACCTCACTCATACAAATACATATGAATTTTTGAAAAATCGTATACATTTTTTTACCAATGACCTACTATAACAACATGCATAAGAGTAATTGGGACAATTCGATCCAGGGGGTGGAGATGGGTAGGTTTAGGGATGTGTAAAGTGGGAGGAGTTGGATCTGGAGTTGATGTAACACCAGTGTACTTACATGGTAACTCCTCAGGAACTGTCCACTTAACATAAAGTCTAACATTCTGGACACCAACCACAATTTATATGCAAAGCCTAACTTACTAACCACTGCTGTGCAACATCAGAGTAATATTACAACTGTAGATACTGGTTACTTACTACATACACATCTGGTTACTATGTAAGTGAACAGTTATTAAGGAAACTTTTTATAAAGTGGGAGCAGTTTAGGTATTAGTGTTGGATATAAGGGATCTAAAATATGGTCATGCATAATAAGGCATTAATATGTGCTAATAAGCAATTAAGTAATTTGCATGCTAATGAGAAACTAGTTAATAGTGGGAGTTGGTCTTGTAATTAAATAAATAAATTTTGTTTTCCTACCAGTCATCTCATCTAAATATGTATTTTTAGAAAGTCTTATGAAATGAGTACATCAGGAAGGGTCAGAGCACCAGCGATGGCCAAACATCCACATCCGTAACTGGGCTAGTCATATTTATAGACCGCACGATTAGTCTCACTTCTTTCTTCCTCTGAACTCAGAGTTTCATTTTTTCTTTTATTTTGCAACCTATATGTTGAATTTGGTCAGAAAATGAAAATGAAAACAGTTGAGTTCATGCTGTGCAACTAACTTGTACTTTGGGAAGAATAATATATTGCAATAAATTGCAACTTATAATAATTGCTCATCAGGTCTGTGTGTCATTTAATATTGAATTGAGAATTACTTCCAAATCTCAGTTCTTTTTTTCTTTTTTTTGAATAAAATTTACATCCTCAATAAATATTCATCCCTATTCATATTTTAATTCAGCCTCCTGTGAGACTGAACCTAACAGATGAATCCCTAATTTTTTTTTTTTTTATCTTTCACAAACACATCCCACTTTTTTATTTTTTTATTTTTTGACTTTTGACTTTTGGCATCCTGATAATTAAACATTGTCGCTGTCTCTATCATCCTTCATCTCTCGTCCCACCATGTCTTCAGATCATGCTGGTAAAAATGATTTTTAATAAAACAGAGTCATTCAAACACACATACACACACACACTATACACAAATGCACTCTTACTCCACTCATCTTAATCACCATCCCATTGATTTATTGAACAGAGGTGCAAGTCCAGACAAGAACTAAAGATTCCCTCATAACTTTGACTATGACAGTTTTGTATGTCTTTGTGTACAGTTTTGCCATTCTGTCTCACTTGCTATCCCACGACTAATTTGTATGTATTTTACAAGGTGGCTAATTTGTACGACCTTACGCAACTTGTAAAATACATTAGCAAAACGTCAGTGAGGTCATACAAATTCATACGAATTAGACACCTCATAAAATATGCATATCTTATGCATATGCAAGTCATGCATATTTTATGAGGTATATACAGTAGATAGACAGATATAGGTAGTTGACAAATAATTTTTTTTGCTGATTTGCATACTATTTTTAGTATTGTCCTGGATAAGCAATTTCACATAACATATGTTTAATTTCACTTCACAAGATAAAATAATAATAAAAATTTACAAAATGACCTTGTTTAAAAGTTGACATATCCTTGTAAATTACTAGTGTGTTTTATTACCTGAATGATACATAACTGTTGTTATGTTTTGTCATAGCTGATAGCCCCATGTTTGTAATGAGATTGATTGATCGATTGATTAATTGATTATTATTATTATTAGTCATTATACTGCCCGTCAGCTACTTCCATTCAGAAATCATACAATTCAGAAAGTTTACACCTCTGAAACAGATGTTGATGTTTCCCTGGAATGTGGTTTCTGTTAACAGAACCACCTTTTGATTATACTCGAGTAACTGTACTTTGCAGATGTGAACATGAGGTCCAAATGAAGCATTCACATCAACAAAATGAACCAAACTTATTAAAATAGTTGGTCCCACTTTATATTAAGTGTCCCTAATACCTGTGTACTTACATAGTAACTAGATGTGTATGTAGTATGTAACCA
>JAUMHE010000080.1:1419549-1437498 GCA_032359235.1 Enteromius mattozi
GAGTTTTCTATATATTTATATATATATATATATATATATATATATATATATATATGATATAATTTATACACCCCTAACCACCCCCACAAAAGCAGGATTGCAGTGATCTTACACAGCTTGTGCAGTGCTTCCTCAAGTCAAACACCTGTTGTGTTTTGTTACATGTACAACAGTGCTTTTGTGGTTGTATAGATAATATTTTTTTTTCCACAACTTTGCAAAATCAAACAATATTGTGTTGAATATATTTCACAACATTAACTTCTTATTATTGCATTGTAAATAATTATCACATTTGCTACTAGTCAGTGTTTATAAAATGCTGGGAAATCACTCCATGTAACCCTATATGAGTCATTACTGATAGACTGTCTGAAAAATAAATAAATGAATAAATAAAAAATGGCAATGATGTTCAAAGCACTACTGTACATAGTAACAACTTTCTACTTTGAGGACCTTGATAGAAATGAGTGAAACGTATGATGTTTGTTTGTCAAATGCAGAGATGTTAAAGTCAAAAGTTTTCAGAAAAATAATACTCAAGTAAAGTACAGATGCTATTAGATATATTGTCAGATTTTCAGTGAATAATGATTTCACAATTATATATATATATATATATTTTTTTTTATTTCAGTACAATAGAAATACACAGTAACACACACTGGGACTACCCTAAAATGCTGGTAGTAAATTTCTCTTTTGTGTTCAACTAAACAAGAACTATTTTAAGATCAGTTTGCCGAAGTTTCAGCCGACCATTTCCCAAACTGCATATCCTTTGTAAGGTTGCTGGGATGATAAATTTGTCCCAGCATCTCAGACAGTAGTGTGTTTATGTAAAACTGTGCAGCTAGAAGAACTGTGGATGCAGAAGGTGCTCATGTGTTGTTAAGAGGGTAAAATGGTGAACCACTGCTATCTGTTATCAGCTATCAGGGTGAACTCCCAGAGCTATCAGCCTCCGCCTGAACAAAGGTGACGGGCCAGTGTGTGCAAATGGTTATTGCACTTTATCTTACATGAGAGATTTAAGCAAAGAAAATAAGACATAGTAATCCTTCTAAGACTTATTTATCCTTAAAGGTGTGCTTTTACAAGGAGAAGGTCCTGGTGTTGACACTAAGCTACCTAATACTCATCAGCTCTGACCAGCTGGGTGGTTATTCCTAAAGAGGTTCTGATGGAGCAGCGCACTCGATTTGTATGTTGGCTTATGATTAACTGAATCTGTGCACCTTTGTTCTATAATCAGTATGGACTGATCCATTGAGATGCTCATTCAAGAGTGTGTTTTGAATGGTGGCAACCGATGGTGGGTGTGACCAGGTCTTCATGATCCCACATGTCTGTCTGGCATTAAAGATGCACTTTGATTAACAATTATTCCAGGAGCCTTCTTGGTGTTGCGAAGAACAAGTAGAAGCCATTACATCCTTCCCCAAATTGAGGACATGATGCCAGACAGAATCCTTGCTGTACAATCATGTGAGTCCCGTGCCTTTAATAGGGATGCAGTGTGATTTCAAAGTTGTGTCAATTTGGCAGCCCTTTCAGTTCCAGATGGACTTTCTGTGCATTCTGCAGAATATATTTAAACATGGTAAAATGTTCAAAGAATCAATTCCATAGGAGATAGAAGGATGAATGATGAGTGTTCCATTTCTGCAGTTTTCTGTAGAATTCTGCATGTACAGATTCCGTGTGGGCCTGCTTATTGGTGGCCAGCCAACAGAAGGTGGAACAGCTGTATCACACAACCTGATAAAAAAAGTGGGTCAAACTAGCTCTGCAGCAGAGACCCCTGCAAAGGTAGACTTTGGGGAGCAGCTCTCCCTGATCCAAGGCAGCAACTAGAACAACTAATGAACCACTTATCTGATGTCTTTTCAGATGTCTGTTTGCCTTGTGGACCGATATAGCCCAGAATTAGTCAGAGAGCTGTACTGTCATATCACAACCAGAGACCATAAAAGCTTTCCAACTGGTTTCTGGAGAAGAAAGTGCAAAAGATAGCAGCTAGATGTGATCAGGGAATACCAGATCCCGGTCACTCTTCCAAGTTCGAATAGAACCTTCCAGTTCTGTAATAACTTCAGGTCAAGTTGAATGATGTCTCTGGGTTTACGTATCCCATGCCCCGAGTGGATGAGCTGGTGGTGTAACGAAAGCATTGCTTATTTCAATCCTATTTCAGTACCCTTATCAAGTCTAGTGAGGTTCCTGCACCCAAAAGAGTTCTTTAAAGCAACTATTTGCCTTCATGTTGGACCTCAATATCTTATCCTGAAGCCATCAAGAGGGTTCTTTCATGAAGCAGCTCAGTCTCTTCACACTCTAAGTGGGTCCAGTTTAGCAAACTGCCCCCAGGGACCAGACCACATTAAAATTTCAACACAAATCACATGTCAAGTCTCCAATGCTAACTTCAGTCAATGACCACACATTTAACAAAGAGTGACACATCTTCTGATGTGAATGAAGATAACCGTATGCCTGGTTTCACATACAAGAAATCTAATGCTCTTGTAGAAATGCCATCTTCTACACTCCACAGCTGTCCACAATGAAGTGCTAGCATAGTACATGTTGAACACATCATACAGTTGTGGTGATGGACTATGTTAGGGCTCCAGAGAGATCCATTATATGTCTCCATCATAAGCCTTACAGACTATCAGCATTATGGACTATATTAATGTACTTTATTAATGTAAAGTAGCATATTAATGTAAAGTAGCATACCACATGATGCTCTATACACTATGTACTCATATGCACTGTGTATGTAACAGTGTAGTATGAATTTTAGGTGACACTTTAGAATAGGTAACACTTATTCACTATTAACTACAACCTTCCCCTAGTAAAATATTTGTGTGCTTATTAATAGTTAGTGCTTATTATTAGTTAGGGTAGTAGTTGTTAAGTTTAGTATTAGGTGGGATTAGGGATGTAAAATAAGCTCATGTAGAATAAGCCATTAATATCTGCTTAATTACTACTAATAAATGGCTAATATTCTAGTAATATACATGCTAATAAGTAACTAATAGGTGTAACCATAAAATAGAGTGTTACCAATTTTATTTTGTAATTTAGCATTAGAGTTTGATCAGCCTTACTCTTTGCTATGTATTTAAAGCTGCAACATATAAGTGCATGAAGTGTCCAACAATCCACTTTTTTTTTTCGTGACACTTTATTATCCAATTTTTTTTCTGACGAAAAAATGGGCACAGTCATTTCTAAATTCTGTGGGTCTAGCTTCCAGTCTTATCTGTGTCCAGCTATTTTTAGCTGTACAAAACAGTTAGTTCTCTTGCATAAGTTAACAAATTGGGATGTGCCTAATGTTTGTGTTTGTACCTTTGTAATGATTACAGAAACATGCAGAAGAAGTCATTCAGTGTGACCTTATTGCCCTATTCCCTATTCATTACAGAAGTTGCTTAATAGCATGCATATTACTAGTACATTGGCTGTTTATTAATACTTCAATAATGTCTATTCTTATAAGAGATCTCTAGATCCTTTAACCCACCCAATACCCAAACATAACTACTACAACTGCTTGATTCTACTACAATTACAATACGACTACAACTCAATAAGCAGCATATTAGGAGTTTATAGAGGGAAAAGTCTCAGTTATATGGTTTCCCTAATCCAAAATAGCAGAAAGCAGAAAGTATTTGATGATCATGCTGGATTGCTCTTTCAGTCTGTGTATGTTTGTGAGTGTGTGAGGGAACACTTTGGACAGTAATTCCCACAAGATAAGTGGGGTGTGTTTGCTCCCAGAGCAGAGCTTTAGTCTTATCAACACATCAGATCTGCTGTGAAGTATCAACACACAACATCTCCAGCATCACAACCCCCCATGCCTTTTTTTTTTTGAGCATACACCAAACCAAATACTGTACCAGACATATAGCAACAGAAAACATAACAGACATACAGAAAACAGAAACCCATCTATCAATTCATATACTGCCTATTGTTACATTACTTTTCTCTTGGGATCTTATGCACTTTTCAAGACTTTTAGGAATCATAATTAATTTCCATTATTACTGCGATTCAACGCGCAAAACAAGTGTCTTGTTTATTGTATAAACTGTTCAGTTTAAAAGATAGAAGTCTTGTAACATGAGCATGTCTAAAGAAAAAACAAGAAATAAAGAAAAAAAAAAGTGTTGTTTAATTTGATAAATGTTCTCATGTTGATCAGATTATATTTAAGAAATGTCCATTATTGTGTTTCTGCATTTACAGTTTTTATATCCACAGACCAGAGAAATAACAGGGTCTGATCATTTTTGGGGGTTCTATGCCAAGAATGAACCTTTGCCTTTTCCTGGAGGGTGTCTAAATGATGTCTGTGAAGTACCCCACAGAGTTGTGCTACACTTTGAGTTGTAAAGAAAACATCATGAAGCTAATGGAGTTGAGCTCTCTAACAAAGCCTAAACTTCTGCAGCTGAGATGCTTGCTTCATCTCTGATTGTAAGATTTTTTATCAGTGGAAATGTTGCCTCACAACATCAAAACATTCAAGCTGAGCAGAGGAAATGGGGAGTAAAATCATCTTGTTTGTTAATATAAACATTCTAGACAGACTTTTATGTAAAAATGTCAGCTGTGTTTTATAGTGTTTATGGTTTAATTGATATGTTTAGCTGTAAATCGGTTATGCAAAACACAAGCTGTCTGCAAATGTACAAGTGTGTCTAACAGGCCTGTTAAAATGACTTTAAGCTAAGGTAAGCATGATGACAAGCATGACAACGCAGTGATCTTAAGAGGATTGTGTGTTTTTTTAAAGAGCAGCTCAAACCTTTGATAGAATAAAGCCTTTAAATCAAAACTGTCTTGAAAAAAGGGGAAAACTGAAAGAAGATAATGATATTAAAATGATTATGCTGCATAAAAATAACATGATCCAAACATGAATTTGAAATGAAACATCATATTGTTCACAATATTACCATTAATGAATTATGTCGAGATAGCTTAGGGTTTATTTTGACATTCTACCAACTTCCCACAACAAGTTTCAACTGTTTTAAATCATAGTATATTTCATGACTTAATATAAATGTAATCTGCAGTATTATTATTGTTATCAATGTTGAAAACATCTGTGCAGTTTAATATTTTTTAAGAACTGTAATATAGTATTTTCAGGATTCTTTAAGGAATAGAATGTTCAAAATAGGAATGGTTTCATAACAATGAAAAGTCTTTACTGTCATTTTTGATCAATTTAATGCATCCGTGCTGAATTAAAATAAATAATATTAAAAATAATATATTGAAACCACATGAATGTATATTGTGGAACCAATGTCCATAATTTATTTACGTAAATCACAAGAGTATATTATTGTCAAATGTGCATATAACAGTAATATGCATGAGACATTATGCAAGTACTTAGAAATACGACCTGCAAGATTATATCTGCATTGTGAATAGAGTTCATTTAAATATGTGAGTGGTCTTTATCAGAAATGATAGAGTTGATACCTCAAAGAATTATCTATCATTTAGTTTAATTCATTTTGCAGATGTTCTTTTCATTTATTCATTTATTTATTTTAATGGACAAATCACTTTTTAAAATGAGTCTATAGTTTGTTAAGAATAAATATCCACATACACTGTGTGTATGCACAGTACAGTGAATTAAATTAAAACAACATATCACTCTCTCGAGAGAAGGAAAATAGACGTAATTACGCGAGACTAATGCAGCTAATGGAATAAACTTCTGAAATGACATGTCTTTTTCTCAGCAGTCATGCTCTGTGTGTTTTGGCGCACTAAAGGACTTTCACACTTATGACTTCAGGGAAAGCACAAATGTGTGTGTCTGTGTGGATCCCCAATTCTGTCTGGCTCTGTCTGTGTGTATTTGTGTGCAAAGATGAAATAATGCAAAAAGTCAAGTATGACAGTGATGTCACCTGAGGGTTTCCCTGTCTGGGTTTGGACTGAATACATGATCGTATTCAAACACATACACACACACACATTGGTGATTTGCATGGCAAATTGCTGTCTCCAGTTTCTGTTCACACAGATTGAGTGGAGAGGGTTGTGAGAGTGTGTATACTCTCAAACAGATCACAAATAGTACAAGAATAAAACACACTCATGCAAGGAAGCATCAGTCAATCGACCATGGACTACAGAACAATCAATTCCAAATGTATGAAATTCAGACTACTGTAATGAAAAATATCTGGACATATTACTTTTCTGCTTGATTCCATATGTCACTCAAAGCCATGATAACGTCCAAAGACAACTGAGGTTACAGCGTTACCAGAGGGACATTTCAGCGGTCTGTGGATAAACGTTGATGCAGCAGTTCTTCTTGTGACAGCCAGGCTCTGCAACAGTCTGCTTTCTCTCATCCACATCCTTCAGAGCACACAAGCTAAACAGAACTGTCCACAGATCCCTGTCCAGCCCTCAAGACCTTGGCCTTCTTGAAGGTGTATCAGTTTGATTAGATTTGATTGTAATTCATTGGAGTAAACTGCTTTCTTGAAATTATGAAAAATGTATTCTAGCAGTCAAGTAATACATTGAATAAATACCATGACACGAACAAAACAATACCATAATGTATATTTGCAAACAAATAGAGAAGTAAACAACAACAAAAAAAGTAATGAAATAAAGAAATAAATGCTGTTCCTTTCTATTCATCAAAAAATTATGAAATAAATAAACAATAGTGGTATAACAACCGCAACATTATTATTATTATTATTAATAATAATAAACAACTGAAAACTGGAGTAATGACGCAGAAAATTTTTATTTTAAATGATATCTTATTTATTTTATTTATTGTTTGTTTGTTTATGAATTAAAGGAGCCTCTTCAACTCACAAAGACTGCATTTATTTATTTAAAATTTTTTATGCAACTTTTATTTAAGTCTTTTTCTTCTACTCTTTCAGGTTGTCTGAGTAACTGGCACACAGGCTGCATGTCAACCTCTTTTTTGCTGTTTACAGAGCATAGAGCTGTCATATAGACAGGTATGATTTCTCTATTTCTGCTATTTCTGTTAGGAACATGTTATGCCATACCAAACAAAAATCACTTACAAAAGCATGTTTTTGAATGGCTGCGTGAGGATGGGCAGAGACCCGAGAACTTCACAGATGCAATACAAACAACTGGCGTAAACATCACTGATTGTTCGTTGCTGTCACCAAACAACTGCTTGAAAACAAACACAATGCAAATTTCCTTTGTAACCAGATGCAAATGTAATTTGCACTGTTTTATTTTACGGTCCTGGGTGGAAAATCACTTAGCTGACTGCTCATTCTTTAGTATGTGGCGTAGGCAATGAAGGAAATGTTCTGGTTTGAGTCCTGAAAAGAACGAGGCGTGAGCTTCATCATTGTTTCTCGGGACATCAGAGAGACTGACAGACTAACTGACTAACAGTAGTGTAATGACTACTTTATTACTACTTTCTTGCTGTGTAATAACAATTTGTATTTTTGTCATTCAAATTCTTCATATTACATGGCTTCTGAAGGTTTTATTAACTTAAATTTCAGAAATTTAAAAGACCTTTTAAGACCAATTGTATATTAAAGAAACACGCTACATCAATATATTCTCTGAATTTAAATGTCTACAAAATAAGTTGTATTAGCATTTTGTACAATTGAGATAGCATTATGCTTTTGATAATATTTTGAATTTATTTTTATTTTTGTAGAGTTTTAGTAACTTTGTTGTTTGCTTTGTTAGTTTTACATAATAATAATAATAATAATGATACATTCCAGTTTATGTTCTATTTTAACTACAATACATCAAGTTATTAATTAATTAATTAATTCATTCCTTTATAGTGCATGTAACATTTAACATCATGATTTTATGACTTTAGGACCATTTTAAGGCCTAAATCTGCAAAAAGGCAGACTAAGACATTCAAGACCTATTTAAGATCTGCATAAATCATGTATTAAAGGGATTTTTTTTGTTTGTTTGTTTTTTTTTTTGCATACCTTCTGACAAAAATTAAGAAACAGAATAGATGTTTAGAACAATCAGAAACTGAAACTGTATCTCAAATCACTGTTCTGATGAGGTTCAGTTTGCTAGTGTTAAAGGAATAGTTCGCCCAAAAATGAAAATCCGGGTAGCTCCAAAGCTGTATGAATTTTTTTTGTTCTTTTGTTCCTTTTGCGCAAATGAAGATATTTTGAAGAAACTGTTTTGGGTCACCATTGACTTCCGTAGTAGGAAAAAAAAAAAAATACTATGGAAGTCAATGGTGACCAAAACAGCCTGGTTACAAACTTTTTTTGTGTGTGTGTGTTTGGCAGAACATATAAATTCATACAGGTTTGGAACTACTCAAGAGTAAAATGATGACAGAATTTTCCATTTTGGGTCAAGTATTCCTTTAAGTAAGACTCACTTATGTTTGCGTTGAACATTTCTTGACAGTTTTTTTTTTTTTTGTGAAATTCACTCAGGTCATTCTGATGTCTGTTTATAATCTCTCACCAAAAGACTAGACCTACGGACAGAGACGCAGCTGTGTGTACAGTGTGTGTGTGTACCTCGCTGCCCCTCTGGGATCAGTACATAATAAAATTCAGCAACTCAATTTGTTTGAATCTGAGCAGTCTTTTAATCCAGTTTAACTCTGCCAGCGTTTTATGAAGAGGAGAACTGAAACGGTATAAATATCATGTCACTTGTCGCTTCACCCGCACACACACACACACACACACATTGCACGCACCATGAGGTCGTTGGTTTGGCTCAGGGCTGCAGTAACATTGCCTGCAGCATGGAAAACTGGCTGGCCGTCAGCACTGTTTATGGTTATAACAGAAGCACTAACCTCCCCCGTCTTCTCATGCCTTATGATGGGCAGTCAAACAGTGGTGATGGTGTGACAGCATCCTCGGCCCACAGGTGTTCAGCTGTCACTTCTGCCGTCCCAACAGAGCATGGTGTTAACTGTCAACACTAGGTGCAACACATCATTCAGCACAAACACAAATATGAAAACCAGAGCCGATGGGAATGTGATGACAGGTGAGCTATACGAGTGCAGCGCCTAAATGAGGTCTGCTGAATTTGCATTCATAGCCATAACACTAAATTAAACTATGGTGACCCCACAAAGTGCACTTAAAATACACAAATACCATTGGGTTAGATAGCACACTATCAAGCTGAATATAATAAGCACTTTTGGTCAATTATTATGAAGGAGTCAGTCTAGCATTCACCAGGGAGTTACGATATATCAGAAATACAGTGAAAGGAAGCCGTCAGTGAAAAATATTCACACTGGTAAAATATGATAAAATAATGATTTATTTGCCGGGTGTATGTTGCTTTTGTCAAGGAAACAGGCTTTTTTGCTTCAAATACTACCAGCACGTACAGGTTGTGTAAACTCGTGAGTAACAGTTCATGGGTCTCCACAGATACAATCTCTCAACTTTGTTTTTGGTACAACAGTGAACATGAAGAGAAACATATCAGTGCCTTTGAGCAAGACCAATCTGATGTGGGACTGTCACGACAATTTATGACTTGTAAGCCTGCCAGCTGATCAAGGGCTGAGGAATAGTGATTGCTGATAATTTATTCACAAACCTGCCGTTAGCACCTAGTAAAGTCTCAGTCAGGTGTAGCTTTTCACACATTTTAAAGGGATAGTTTATCCATAAAATAAAAAAATTAAAAATGCGGTTAATGTAGGCCATCCAAGATATACACTTTTTTAAAGATGTCTCTTCTGCTCATTAGAGTTGTATTTATTTGATCAAAAATACCGAAAAAAATGTCATTTATTTCTGTGACACAGCACTGATATTTCAGCATCATTACTCCAGTCTAAAGCGTCACATGCTCCTTCAGAAATCATTCTAATATGCTGATTTATTATCAGTGTTGAAGCTTTCGTGCTGATTATTATTCTTAGAAAACATGCTACTTTTTTCTTTGATTCTCTGATAAATAAAAAGTTCAGCATTTATTCAAAATAGAAATCTGTTCGAACAATATTTATAACAGTTTGTATTATCACTTTCTATGCATTTAACACATATTCGATGAGCAAAAATTATTTATTTATTTAAAAAAATAAAGAAAAAACGCTAACCCCAAACCTTTAAAATAGTAATGTATATTGCAGCACAATTTTTATATTTAGAATAAACACTGTTCTTTTGAACTCTTTATTAACAAAGACCCACAAAAAAAAGTTTTTACATAAACAATGCAAACGTTCATTTCACCTCGTCATTAGAGTTCTGTTCACACACATTCATGTCAGCAGCTCATCATCAGTCTAACTGTTTCCTCAGCTCAGTGACTGTTAGAGGACCTGGAGCACTGAATGAGCTGGAAAGTGAGTTTTGACCAGGTGATACAGTTCAATTTGGTGAACCGGTTTATCCAGTTAACTAAAAATAACTGGTTCAAAAGAGTTTGCATATCAGACACTTCAGACCATGTTGTCTGAGGCTCTGAATTACAGGTAATAATGTTGGAAATAATGTTTAGTTTTTGCACATACTGATCATTCCACTTCATATATCAAGTCATCAAGTCATATATCGTCAGGAGCCATGGTTGATCATTTTGTGTTCCTTGATATGCTTATAATAATAATAACAATAATAATTTTTATTATACTAAAAGACAGTCAGCTGCTGACTTTCAGACAAAAAAAATCTTCTGAAGAAAAGTTCTACTGAAGAAAACAAGTCACCCCAACACAGTCTCACAACCAATTTGTACATATTTTACGAGGTGGGTATTTCGTATGATTGCGTAAGACCTCACTTGCTTGATTTGTCTAAACCACATTGACGGTTAGGTTTAAGATCGTGGGTTAGGTGTAGGTCATTCATACAAATTCATATGAATTGGCAACTCGTAAAATACAAGTGAGGTCATGTGAACTTGTACAAATTAGCCACCTTGTAATATGTCAAATTATGTTATTTAAAAGCAGATTTTCTCTTTAAATCAGCTGTATGTGTGTTTCCGTGGCTGTGGAGCCACCGATGCTATCTCATGACCAGTTCGTAGGTGGCTAATTCGTACAATTTGGTACGATCTCACTTGTGCGAATTTGTATGATCTGTCTAAACCCCAGTGATGTTTAGGTAAGTTTAGGAGCGGGGTTAGGTGTACAAATTTGTATGAATTGTGCAACTTATAAAATATGTACAATTTACCAAAGGTGGTACGAATTAGCCACCTTGTAAAATATGTATGAATTGCCGTGAGATCGGGCTGAATTCACTGACGGAAATATATCACTGTCGCAATTACAGTGGATAGTTGTATGCCTTTATCTGTTGCTGTTGTAAAGCAATCCGCCCTTTTCGCAGAATCCCAGTTTATCAAACTTGCATAGCCTACTCCCAAGACAGACAACTGGAGTGAAGCATGGGAAAGAAACAGACATTTGCCTCACAAGAGGTCAGTGTAACAACAGAATGATTTTGAAAGTGATATTTCAAGGTGAAAACATACATAGAGTTACTTTAAAGGATTCAGAATAAAAACCATTTCTGCCATTTCCAGCTTCAGGTAATTTAAAAAGATTTTGATGAGTCTTTTCAGCAAATAAAGCATTTGAAGTTATGCTTCTTTAGCTCTATTCTGACTGGTTTTCTCAGAGGAGGTGTAGTTGTGTTTAACAGATGTGCTTTGAGTTTAATCCTGGCCGTGTGTTTTAGCCACACAGCCTTGGCAAAATTCTGGAGCAATTGACCTACTATTTTTCGGGGTCTTTTCTGGGTCCTCTGAGAAATCGAATCCCATCCGGATGGGAATGTCTGTGATTGCGGCATATTATCTTTTTCACAGTGCCTCTCCTTGTTTGTTTTGACCTTCGCTGAATACTGAAACTAAAGCTTAATTTGCTTAAGCATTCCTTCATTATGGATTTAGAATGTTTTGCCAACTTTCTAAGTAAAAAGGCAGCTGGTGGTCCAAGTACTGCAGGCATCCCAGTCGACATAAAAAGGATGAAATCAATAATAAGAGTCTCATCACGGATGGATTAAAACAGCCACTGCTCAGTAGTGCAAGTATAAACCTTATTCATTGTTTCCCTTAATTAGATTCATAATTCTATTGAACATGTTAGTTCAGCCCGAACTCAGCCCGGCAATTTGTACATATTTTACGAGGTGGCTAATTTGAACAAATTCGTATGACCTCACTCGTACAAATTCATACGATTTTTGCTAAATCTTAAGCATTTTACGAGTTGCTAGTTCGTATGAATTTGTACGAATGACCTACACCTAATCCCGCCCCTAAACCTACCCGTCACTGGACTGAGGTCATATGCAATCGTACGAATTAGCCACCTCGTAAAATATATCCGAATGCGTCTTGAGTCTGTGTTGGTCAGTCCAGTGCAGGGATCTTCTTCTTCTTCTTCTCTTTAAGATAAGTCTGAAGTTAGTAGAACTTTGTAATTTTCCATACAGAACACGCTAATTGCACTTAACCTTAAAAAGTAAATCATGCAATTTTATGAAGTTATTTAACAATCTTTTGAGCCATGCTATAACTTCATATGGGTTAAGTGCATTGTTCACAGAAGTCAGTTTTGCATGAATGTGCATGAGGGTCACAAATGGCACACCCCACATACAGTACACACATCCAAACACACACCCTTTTCTTCTGGCTGCTGTTTTACTGCCTCTGGGTTCACTGGGGTGAATGCTTTTGCCATAGATTAATCGTGAACATCTGCAAACTCAGACACAGACACACCAACACAGAGACAAGTAATAAGACACACGCATCATGGACGGTCCCTAAACAAACTGTTGATTGTCTCACTCTTCACAGGAGGATGAGCTCCTATCTCCAAAAATCTGGGCTGTCTTTCAGAAATTAATAACTTACAGTGTGCAGCGATACAAACAGAGCCAAGACAGTGAAGAGATGCAGGCTAAAAACAGCCAGAAATACATTTAGTTTACTGATGCACAAAAAAAGATCCAATGTGAAAATGTAAAACCATATTTACATAAAAATGAGAAATATAGATAATTATTGGTTTTACTAATCCACACAGAGAGTTTAAAATATGTCAAACTAATAATATATAATTCTACTTCTGCTTCTGTGCAATGAATCCGAGAAGATATCATAAAATTAGTTCTTTTTTAGGAAGTATCAAAGTAAACAAGAGAATGGAAAAGTCCCATTTCCTGTGCTCTTCCTGTCATCTGACTTGAAATGTGGTAGTGGACTAAATGCACAAAAACACCCACAGCCACACACACACACACACACTAATGTGGACATGTGAAAAGAACTGTCCGAATAACTGCAGAAAGCTACACATGCATTCAGTATTCAGAAAACAGTGAACATTTCTTCTCTGGAATTATTACGATGAGTGACCTGCACCCACAGGTGCCCACACATCACACAGTTTACTGAGACATGTGGAAATAGTGCCACAGTCATGCCCAGAAGAGTTGTAATTAATTTCCCTAACTGACTGCTAAATTTTGGATGTTACAGCAGTCTATACGACAATCTAGCGTAGTTTCAATGTGCCTGCAAAATGTTTGACTGAATATCTGCATTTCACCAAACACAAACTAACAATCCAAACACAACTGTAATTTTCACTTGTTTATTTATTTATTTTAACATACTGAATAATTCACAGTGTAGGGTGGAGAAAGTAAGTGAACCCTAGAATGTAGAACAGGATACTACGGATTAATGATGCTTTTGTAGCTTTTTTTTCAGCTTTATTTGTTCATTTATATCAAAGTGTTCATTTATTTCTAGCTTTATGTGACTTTATTTAAACGGTGCAACCCACACTTCCGATCTCATCTCCTCAATTGACTCCAGTTAGCTTTTGAAGAAGTCGTAAAACACTTACATTTCCAGCGTGCCTTGTCAATGATCAATTAGTGTCTTCAGTAAACTGTTGTGCAACTTTGTGTGTTAGTTTTGTGTTGTGTTCTTACTGTATTGCATCAATTGTCACCAGGGGTCACAAACTTATTCTTGCCACTGCTTATGCAGTAGTATGTCCAGTATGCTTTTCTCCATCATTTGTTGCAAAATTGCTGTTGTGATAACTACAAAATGTTAACAAATTAAACATCTTGAGTTTGAGTGAGACTTTTATTGGTTCATTGTTGATGCCACCTCCTCTGATGCAGTCTTCAGATGACTGACATTGAACATTATTTCACTCAATCACTGCAGCTTTAACAACAGTGCAGCCTCCTTTTAGCATGAAACGATGAGTGGAAACTTCTCAATCCTGAATAACAGGATCACATTCTTACAGTCAAGGGTTCCAACCTTGTTGTGTTGGGTCCATTCTTGATTTTAATATTAGAAACTAGAGGAATGTCAGTAGACTCCTACCCTGTTGAAAAGATCAGCTGCACGGCTTTTTACCCGCTTCACACGCAAATGTACATCCTCAGGAACAACCATCACACTAAAAGTGCCTTTGATTAGTGAGTAGAGCCTTCTTACCCTGCCACCTCCTGAAGTGAGATGATTATTTATAACGATAATTATGATCATGATTATTCTAAAGGCAATAAGCCCATCAGTCTGTCTGGCCATAAATAGACCCATCCATCATCCTCCATCTGCACATGTCTGTCAAATGAGTCTAGGACTGTAACCTCCTCAATGCTAAGCAATTACTTATTAAACTTTGATATAATATAATAAATACTTTTTTTATTTTTATTTTTAATACATTTCATGGTCTTTCTGTGCACAGTTCATCAGCGCAAAGAAAAAATAAATCTTTCATCAAAATGTAATAACTTTCTACGCCTCTGAAACAACTTTTCTGCTGATGTAACCAAGGCTTTGTGGGCAGGAAAACGTAATATTATCCAGCTAGATTTTTTACATTTTCTGAAGTAAATGTGAGTGGTGCTTGCCTATGCAAAAGCAGCTATCATGAGCTTAAGTGTTACGGGTGGATGTTTCCTGGCCAGAAGAGTCCGTCCTCTTTCTCTGAGATATTATCATCTTTAGATAAGACTTGGGTCCCTCCTTCAGTGCTGGTGTTCAATATTTTTTGGTTCGTTTTATTATTATTTTTTAATTATTATTATTTTTTTTTTTTTACCCATGTTACCTTTTGTCCGGCAAAAATCGTTGCAAAAGTAAATTTTTCTCCAACATTAAAAAAAAAATATATATATATATATATATATATATATATATACATACAATTTGCTGGAATTACCAGCTGCAATAAGCAGTGTTGACACTATTTTTTTTTACACAAATTATGATTGGTAGACAGAACAATAATTAATAAGTACCATAATGCATGATTTGGAAAAGAAATTTAATGAATAATAATAATAATCATAATAATAATTTAATTAAATTAAATGAATAAATAAATAACGTTTGCATTAAATAATCAGCTCTGAATATGCATGGATATTCAGTAAACTCGCTCTGTAATCCCCCTGGTACAGCACTGTACTTGGGTGTATTGGGAAACACTATGAGTTACAGTATTCTGAAAATAACTCAAAGGCTTACCGTAGAAGCCCGCTAAAATGTTTACAGTACAGTAGTTTACAGAAGTTTAGTATATATGGTACATTATTGTAAATGCTGGGGCATAAATATTATTTTTTAGAACAATTTTTTTGTAACGCATCATTTCATGCAAAAATGTTTGATTTAAGCTTAAAACTGAAATGTGAAATGTGTAACGTATTTTGAAGTTTTATGTATTATAAATGTATTTTGGGCATGAGATAGTAATACATAATAGTTCTAAAGCCATGAACAAGGAATAAATGCCTGTGTTAAGGAACCAGCCAACCAACTTAATGCAAATTTACCAGATTTACATTCATCTGTTCAAATCTAAATGCACATTTAGCACCACTCACTGGACGTTTGACTCTGAAAGCGTTGCGAAACATGCAAGAAGTAACGTAATATGATTTTGCAGATGTCGCCACAGGCACGTTTTCCAGTGAGACTGGGTTGATTTTCGTTTAATAGCTGAGGTTAGGGGTTTGTTCAAATAACCCAAAGTATGAGCAATAGTAAGTGATGTTTGTCTTGATATTACTAGATGAATTCTGTAAGAGCTGTAGTTTGGAAAAGTTCTGGTGTCTCTTTTCTTCTGCAGTATATTTGCTCTCTCTCTTTCTCTCTCTCAACCCAGATTGACTCGCATATTTTCTCTCTCCCTGTGTCCCTCGTTCTTCATCTCTCTCTCTCTGTCTCTCTCTCTCTCTCTTTCTCTTTCTCTGGTAACATCTGGAATAAAGGTGGGTGGGCACTGAGCCAGTAGAGTTCAGCTGCAGCCATAAAACTAACAAAAATAAATGTGACTCCAGGCTCAGATGCAGTCCAAACTCCACGCCTCAGTTAACCATTTCCCTCATCACGCTCACCAGCGGTGTGTGTTTGCGTGTGATTAACTTCAGTGGCATACAGCAGGGAGTGAACAGGATGTGTGTGTGTGTGTGTGTGTGTGGGAGTCATTACAGAACATGGTGATAATCACAGCCTCTGTGTGTGGATGGGGTGTACGTTCAGTTTGGAGGAATAACTGGACTGATGATTAAGATGGTGATAAAACATTCAGTACTCAGAAGTACTGAACACACCAACCTCCGGTGCTCTTCCAGTGCACTTTATACAACTGGAATGTTCTGCACTATATCAAATATTTTTCTAAACATGGAGTTTCACATATCCACCCCCAAGACAAACACTGTTCTATCTCTGTCCGGGTTAGTTTGCAGGCTTACACTCACACACTCACACACACTTCTGCTTTTTTGCTCAAGACAAACATAACAGGTCTTTATGTGTGTTAGGCTGAGATACTTGATGAGTATATTAAAAATACTATCATCTAAAGAAAAAAAAAGTTGAATATATATAAATTAAACAAATTATGTATCCCAAGAGACATCACGGTTCTTTTAAGATCTGTTCTATGTTACCATCAACCTTTACTGTGAAAAGGAAACCTGTTTCACTTCCCTGTCATCATTTGCTTTATTGTTTTCATAAATGCAGATTGTTGGTGATGGGAATGTACACTATTGTTTAAAAGTTTGGGGTCTGTAAATATATATACTGTATATATTTTACTGTATGTTCATCAAGGTTGCATTTATTTGAAAAATAATGTACGATTGTAAAAATGTATTACAATTTAAGTGTCAACTAACTATTATTAGCAATGTTGAAATTTAATTCTTGAGTGTAAAATAGATTTTATTAGAATGTTTGATGAATAGAAAGTTCAAAATAAAATATTATAAATGTCTTCACTGTTATTTTAATAAATTAAACGTGTGTGCTGAACAGAAGGAAGGACATATTTAATAATAAAAAAGAATAATAAATAAATACATACATACATATATAAATAACAAGTTCAACATAACAGCATTTATTTGATCCAGCAAAATCATGGTCATCTTTTGTAAATCTGTTAATGTGATTTCTGCTGCCAGTGAACAGAAGTCAGCAAGGTCACATAATCTATGAAAGTGATAAATGACAGCTGGAAGGATTCTCTGATTGAGACACACAGCTGTTTATATTTTATTTTTCTATTTTTTTTGCATTGATGATTTCCATTATGCAACAAATACTCTCTGCCAAAATTAATCTGAGCTTAATAAACAAAAACAAATGCAGACAGTATGCAGAGGTTATGGGTGGGTTGATCATGTTTCTTGCTTATTATTAGTCATTCTTAGAGTTTTATAAAAACTTATAAACACTTATAACAAATATACAACAATATATAACAAATAGCAAATTGTCAGACTCTATGTGTTGTCTTTTTGGTTTTGTTTACGTGTCATTGTGATCTGTGTTTCCCCATGTGCTTTCCCA
>JAUMHE010000080.1:1461713-1471941 GCA_032359235.1 Enteromius mattozi
TCACCAACGCGCATCACAGAACAGAGCAAGGCGAGCGTTTGTGCTTATAAAACTTAAACTTTTTTATTTATTTTGGAGTTTTTGGAGTGAGTAAATTATCAGCAAAAGTTTTTTTAAAAGTGAACTTCTCCTTTAATCAAACTCTGGTCCTGTAATTCATACTTTGTGTGTACATATACACTCTTAAAAACATTTTTTGTCTAAATGGTTCCATAAAGAACCTTAAACATCTGAAGAAACATCACAGAAGTTTCTTTGTGGTGATAGAAGGTTATAAAAAGGTAAGAAAGAGACGGTTCTTTAAAGAACCTTTGACTGAATAGTTCTTCTATGGCATCTCTGTGAAGAATTTTTTAAGCACCTTTATTTTTGAGAGTGTTGGTGTGTGTTTTTGTTTTTTATTTTTTGTTTGTGTGTGTGTGTGTGTGTATTGCAGAAATGTAGGTAGAGGCACATATTTCCAATGAGCCTGGGTAGCATAAGAAAGATCAGTAACACTTTATTTTAGTGTCTCTTAACTAGTTGCTTATTAGCATGCATATTTCTAGAATATTAGCCATTTATTAGTAGTTATTAAGCACATATTAATGCCTTATTCTATATGACATCCCCAATCCTACTTAACAACTACCTTACTAACTATTAATAAGCAACAAATTAGGAATTTATTGCTAGAAAAATCATAGCTAATAGTGAATAAGTGTTCCCTATTATAAAGTGTTACCGACAGATCTTCCTGGGCAGGTCAGAAGTCATATGTTTCTACGCCGAACCTGTGTTTTTGACATCTTGAGGGGGAAACTGAATCCTACAAGAGACGCGTCTTGTTTTTAAACAAAAGGTTTCCTCTCACGTGTGGAACGATGCTGTGACAACGCTTGGCATCATCTATCGGCTCCTGACAGAGTGAAAATGAGCATCACCCAATCGCACTCCTGTTGTTGGTGTTATTGTTAGTGGCGCTATCTTTGGCTCCGTCACCCCTCCCCGAGCGGCCGTCTTTTCCCACACCTCCTCCTCGGATCTCCACCCAGATATTACCCCACCCCCACCCAGCTTGTCTGTCAGGTGCTCACCCCACACCTCCCACCATCAGTGTCTTCAATCAACTCCTGATTCATAAGGCCTCTCTTTCTCTTTGTCCTCTGTTTTATTCTCTCCTCAGGTAAAATAGTGATGGATATTTTATGAATCGCAATGAAAAATTCATTCACATTGCGAAATGAAAAAGCGTAAACACTGCGCATCTCCCTACTCCTGCCGTGCAGTCGTCACTCCGCTGGTGTCTCTTCACCTGGTCAGGGTCTAGCTATCTGTCTGCTTTCCTTGTTTGGCCTAATTGCTTAATTTGACCCTCTTTCTCATCAATTAAAAGCCTGTCAGCGGCTGACGGATGGCTGGAAGGATCAGTGGGCCGATCGATGTTTCTGATCAATGATTGGATAGATCGATAAGTGAATGCAAGTGAATGAGATAGAAAAAGGAAATTAGTGTGATGTCTGGAAAAAATTAGCAGATTGAACAGGCGCTACAGTAAAACGACTCTCACTCCACTCAGCATCTGCAAAGAGCCTTGCTGCAGGCTGTGAATATGGAAAAGTTAGTTTAGAAGACACATTAGTTATGCAAAATATAAATTGTTATTATCATCGTGCTAACATTGTAAACAGGTCAAAGCAAATCTGAAGTCTGCATACCAAACACTTTGAACAGCAAAGAAATCGATGGCCAGGATGCTTCAGTTATGTGCTCATATAGTTTTAATGGCAGTTTGAATTACATCAGCAATCAAATTACAGTTTTATTGTTGTTTACTCTTCACTGTAACATATATAATGCAATAAGGACATTAGCAGTAACCAAGCTAACATGCATCATACAATGAAACCAATATATATGAAGATTTCATTTGCAAAAACAGATAACTCCACTTTTAACAATTCTCAGAAAATGTAAAAAAAAAAAACCTGTATTTTTTTTAAAATGTAAAAAAAAAAAGCAAAAAAAAATATTTTATATATATATATATATATATATATAAATATATTTTTTTTTTTTTTTTTTTTTTTTTCTGTGTGGAAGAAAGATAGGCTATATTGGTTTTGTGTGGGAAAATCTGAGTAGCTGTTAGATTGTGAAATTTCGTTGTGAAACGGCTCCACCAACATAAGCAGAACCAAACAAAAGCGTGTACACAAGTGTGTCTGAGAGAAAACACACAGCGGTGAAAAGATCTGAAGAACCAGCAATGTTCAAATGTTTACAGCAATAAGACACGCGCTCCATATCAGGTGGGAATTATATCAGGAAAATTTAGCAGTACACATATATCGTGAACAAAATAAATGCTGCTCCTCCAGGTTTGATTTAAAAATGTATGATAAACATTAAAAAGATGTGCATAATCAGATACAAACACTTCCTCTCGCTCGTATGTAGACATTTACACTTAGAAGCTCTTAAGTTCTGCTATGTTCTACTTCATCACCTTGCCTTAATTAAACGCCACTAGAGAATTACATTCAGTCCAATTATATTTTCAAAGGAGGTCTAGAGATGGACACATGCACTACTTCCCCCTTGAGACAAATATAATGAGAGAGAGCCGAGGAACACTGAAAGACAAGAGTAAACACACACACAAACCTTCCAGCTCAATGCTTGCTACTCATAAACAGTGTTGGAGTAATATGTTACATAAACAGTGACTTGCTAAATTAAAACAGTTTAAATGATTTGATTCATTTACTGATAAGAACAGCATGTGAACATGGATATTGTAGTTCTGGAGAGGCTTTCATGCTTCTCAGTTATCTACAAAGCACAGCAAAGTTGCCTTTCAGTCCACCAATTCATGTGTTAAACTATGTTTTGTCGAATATTGAATGCATGTTTCCTGCAGAAGTGCTTTTACCACATACCACAAGTCAGAAAACACACCTCTTCATGGTAGTCACATGTTTACAGTGCTATTTTAATATTGTTATATATTATTACTGATATAATATTATACTGTTATAGTGTTTATTAATATTTAGATTTAGTAGTAACACTTTAGTTTGCGGAACAGTTCACACTATTAACTAACTAAGTAACTTTTGTTTTAGTAAACTCCTAATTTGCTGCTTTTTAATTGTTAATAAGGCAGTGAAGATTTGATATGGGGTGAATTAAGGTCGGGGTCTAAAATATGCACATGCATAATATGTTTTTGTTTTTTGGTGCTAATAAACAGCCAGTATGCTAGTAATATGATGATAATAACAAAAAATAATAATTAGAGTGAAAACTGGCCACTAAACTAAAGTGTGAATTAGCTACTATTTTTACGTTTTTAATTATTTTAATTTTAGTTAAGATGAATTTGTCTTTAAAAAAAAAAAACGTACGAAGAACTGAATTTTAAAAAAACTACAATTATTATAACATTATTTACATTTAGAGTTTAGAGTTCAAATAATTAATCTTGATTAATCACATCGAAAACAAAGATTTTTGTTTGCATAATATATATGTATTTATACTGTGTATTTTTATATATAAACACACACATGTATTTAAGAACAATATTATGTTTATATATTATATATATTTTTTATTTTTTATATAATATAAAGTATAAGAATCTAAATATAGAAATGCACATGTAAATATTTTCAAAATACATACTGTATGTGTGTGTGTGTGTATATATACATAATAAATATACACAGTACACACACATATATTATGTAAACAATAAAAAATGTGTATGTGATCAATCATGATTAATCATTTGACAGCACTATTTAAATTATTAAAATTATTTATATCATGCAAAACATAACATAACACATATAACACATATAACTGACATATACTGTAACATAACTGCCATTTAATTAGTTGCATTTTATAATAGTAATGCAATATTGTAAAACATTACTTTAAAAGTCATTTGTAAACATGCAATACAACACTATGAAATACGTTAAAAAGCCAAAATGTTTCAGAAAGAAGTATAAAACGTTGAAAACCTCGAAAAGTACAACTATGGTGGAAGAGCATTATGGGTCCTCATTTGCAAAGCACTATTCCATAGAAGGGAAAAAAAGGAAAGGAAAAAGAAAAAGTGTTGGGGGGAGGGTTTCTAAAAAAGCAGAATATGGTGGGAAAATGTTCTCATGTATACAGATGAGTAACACATGAGTAAGCATGTGTACACAAGTCATTCTTTACACATGCTTATAAGAGACACAAAGGCTTTCTTTTCTAGAAATGACCTCTTCATCCAAACCATTCACTTCAATAAAGAGAGCATATTTATAAGCTTAACTGCTGTTCATTCTTGCTATACTGTGAATATTTCAGTGTTTGTACACTCTAAACAGCAGGTCAGTCTCTCTTTCCTCTCTCTCTCTCTCTCTCTCTCTCTCTGTTTAATTAGGCCTCCAATCGAAAAAGGAAGAAGAAAAATTCCTTTATATAATGATTTTAGCATTGATTATGAAAATGTGATTTGAAAGGGTTAATGGGCTGAATAAAGGGTAAATTTAGGTCAACTGGGACACTTTTTGCACATTATTCATTCAATATTTTGTATTTAGAGGCATAATAATAATAATAATAATAGGATTATTAGAGACAAGCAATGATTACCAGTGATAATCAGCAGATGCTGGGTAGAAATGCTGTCTGACATATGCCAAAGTTTACTTCAAAATACATATTTGTTTGAAAATTGCACAAAGGTAACATGTCTATGAGTGATACTTGCTTTACTATCTTCAAGTTTAACCCGCACCTCTCTGAGCATCATCTGGAGACTGAAGCTGCTGCTACTGTCCTGTCAAATTTAATTAAAACTCCTGCAGTGCTCAGAGAGAAAAAAATGAAAGAAAGAAAGGGCCCAGACCATTGAAGAAGTGCTATAGCCCAGCATCCAGAGCCTAGTCCCAGCCCTGCTTGCACACCAATTTGGTACTTCAGTACGGACATGTTCAAGAGTCAATACCACTTTGTGATATTAAAGATCAATTGAATTGTAAGACTCATATAGCGTCAGCCAGCCCCAGGCCCCTCGGGAAAGACAGAAAACAGCCAGTAAGAAAGACAAAGGGTCAGATTCCACCTCAAGAGTTTATATCACAGAGCACACAGTGAGACCAGCCACAAGGAAGAGGCTTAATATGGTGTAGAAAAGGGTAAAAGAAAAATGTTTAGATACCTAGATGTTTAAATACCTTTAGAGAATGTTTACTTTACTAGCTATACTTTTTTATGACAAAAAACAGGTATGACAAAATTTAGGGGGGAAAACACTTACTCACTATAGACTTCTCCCTCAATTAATTCTTAATTTGCTGCTTATTAATAGTTAGTGTGGTAGTTGTTGGGTAGGATTAGGGAATAAGGTCATGTAGAATAAGACTAATAAATGGCTAATATTCCAGTAATATGCATGCTAATAAACAAGTAGTTAAGAGACCTTAAAATAAAAGCAGGCCTAAACAAAGTTCAATTCAGGAGTTTGTAAAAGCTTATGAAAGACATAACATATACATTTTGAGTTGTAAAGTGAAAATTTTGGGGTACAAACTCACAATTGTGATAAATAATGTCTGAATTACTATATTTCCTGCAATTCTGACCTATTTTCTCTGAATTGTGCAACCTAGGCTCATTGGAAATACATGCCTCTTCATATATTTCTGCAAAACTGAAAAAAAAAAAAAAAACTGTAACGTTACATATGAATCACTGCAGTTTCCAGTTGAAATGAACACTAGAGGCAGTAAAACTCCCACAACTTTTATTCCTTTTCACACAAAAGTATGATTCACAGGTACATTTTTGATTAATTTTCACACAGTTAGTTGCAGAATGTTATGTTACTACTTCAAAGCAATTTTAATATCCTGCACGGTTTGAAAACTGATACTTTTGAATGTTGTCGCCACATATACAGCTTCATATGTATGAGTTTTCTAGTTCAGACGGTTTACTCGGTAGCTCACGTGATGCAATGTTGCACTTCAGTGGTGAAAAGCACCGGTTTGAATCCCATGTAAAACAAGGAAGTTAAAATAGAATGAAAAAGAGCTTTGCTGTGAGTTTATTAACACCTAAAGATTTTGAGTCATTCTAATTATAGTTAGCTTTACACACAAAGAATAGAAACCTCATTTAGATGTGAATGCATTATTTTTCTTGACAATCCACTAAACCCGACCATCACAGAATAAATGTCTCACACAGCATTTCTGTTAGCTCTCGTTCATGTTCCTGAATGTATGAGTATGTATCTTCATCTGGCGTTAGTGTGGCTCTTCTGAGGTTCATCTGAGTTGAGAGAGCCCAGGCCAGAGCGTGGCTTAAAAACTTCACTTTGACTTCATTAGACAAATCCATCCACCAATACTAATAGCATTAAAGGCAGGGAGGTGAAAGCGGCGCTGATAAATGAAAGAGTTACTGATTAGATCATCTTTCTTTCTCTTTCGTCAAAACACACACCCTCTCTCAGTGGGAGAGGCCCGGTGCTCTCCAGCCATGTGTCTAATCAGGTTTGTTTCACCATAATCGTGTCAATGTCACTCTCAATAAGACAGAAGCAACAAGCAGCAAATAACTGCAGCGCTCAGGGAACCTGCACCTCTGCCTTTGTCTTTAAAATGACCTAGTGAAAAATACACTCCTTCCTCGTGTTTTCCTCCCATCTTTCAGCAATCTGTCAGTCAAGTTCATCTTTCTCAGATGGGTTAGGCTTTGAGAAAAAGAGCATTGCTCAAAGTGTTATTACCACTTAGACAAGAATGGAATCATGGAATACATCATAAAAATTGAATTTATTGTTTAACGTCAATTTGGCAAATTTTGGAGAGTAGTCAATATTGAAGCAATGTATGAAGCACAGCTCACAGAGAAATCACTTTAAAACCAAGAAGGTTTCTGTTGTTCAACATGGCAAATCTGTTTAAGCACATTGATCATTGATCATGCAAAAGTAGTAAACTGCAATTATTTTAAAGAGCTATTTTGGTGGTATAGAGTAATGCAAAATACTGACTTACAGTCTACTAATACTGCCCTTCTTATGTTGGCATCTATTTGCAAATTTGCTTAAAGTTAGAAGAATTTCGGGAAAAAACATTATTAAAACAATACAATACAACAATAGCAAGATTTAATCTGAGATCCTGTGGAGATTCTCATTATAGACCCACACAGTAGTGTGGAGAATACTCCCACGTCTCTTACCCAGAAAGCCTAGGCTTGGCCACACAAACATCAGCTCTGTTTCGCGGTGACTCTGCACACCCTCATCCTCTCTATTGCTGCATCTACAGGTGATGATAACTGACCAGCTCAAGGCATGACACGAAGGCTCTGATATCTCCAGACATTTGAAGTCTGAAGCCAGCATGAGGGACATCAGAGGATCAGATAAGAACAGCCTTGGGGAAAATTTAGATATAAAGATTGGTTCAAATCAAAACAAGTGTGAACTGGTTGGAAGTGAAATAAAGGCTAAATTGATATTTGAATTAAAATGGGAGAAATTCACTGAATTGTCATTCAAAGAAATTAACAGTTCACAAAACAGAGGAATATTAGACCACCACATCAATAATAAATATTGTATACCTGTTTTGATTTTTGTTAAATAATAATAAAAAAGGTATAGACTAAATTACATCATTCTGAAAAATTGTCCATCAAATGAAATTTGACATTTGAAATAAGTCTGTTAATACAAACAAACAACCAAACAATTAATAAATAAATAAATATGCAAAAATAACTGTAGGTGTCAGCTTTGTTCATATTACTGTAAAATACCTTTTGTAAACTTGCCAGAAAAAAAAAAAATAATAAATAAATAAATAATTAATATATATATATATAGCTTGTCTACCACGTCACAGAAAAAATTGTCACAGTCTCTGACAAAAGAAAAAAATGTTACTTGCTTAATCTGAGAGAAATTAAATTAAATTAAATTAAATTAAATTATTGAACCTAATATTACAAATGACAATATCAATTGTTGTAGTATAAACAGAACAAATTGTGTAAGACATGACTCCTTTTTTTGGATATCCAGTTTTAAACAGTCCTCAAAATCCTCTAATTAATTTGATATCAAAATTTAAAATGTTTTTCAGTGGAAAAGGTTACATTTCATTTCAATAGTTCACTTTAGAAAATTTACTATGAGTAACTTTGCACTCATTAGATTATCAGAAACTGTTAGGGTTAGCGTTAGTAGAAGTTGCTAATTTCTAATGACTAGTTGACATGTGTTAGTACAATGTCTAAAGTGGACCATCAAAATAATTGTTATCATAATGTACTGTATGAGACTTTTCAAATGTAAAAAGTCTAAATATTTTCCATGACAGCGTGCACAAAACCGTGTGATTCTCTCCCACAGAGCATCAGGGTCCAGTAATAATTAGCCCTAAACTACATGATGAGTGATCAAACAGCTGACTCATTTAGTATGAGGACACAGTGAAGGGGTGTGGTGTGAATCTGACAGAGATCTGATCAGTCTTATGCTGATGTTGAAGAGTAATGTGATTCTACGGGCTCTCTAGGGATCAGATGTCTGGGGAGGAAAGAGACGAACTGACAGTTTTGACGTGTGTGTTTGAGACGGAGCGTGTGTGTTAACCATTAGTGAGCAGTGCAGGCTGATTCACTCATTCTCATTTGAGGACATGATGTGTATGTGTGACTTGTACCCCTGTCATGCTTAGTAGGGGAGTACTGGTTTAAACAACAGCAGAACGTGTGTGTGTGTGTTGCTCTTCTGAACACTGTTTGAAATGGAAAACAATTGGATTGGTCTGGGATCTCATAGGGATTATTCATAGGCTTTGATGAGACACTAGTTTTAAACACACACACAACCATGTTCCATTACTCATACTTACACACACTGACCATATTTTCAGACTACAGATTTTATGCAACACAAACAGTCCAATTACACTGACTGTGAGTGAATGTCAGATTTGAATAAATAAGAATTATCAGTAACACTTTATTTTAGGGTCTCTTAACTAGTTGCTTATTAGCATGCATATTACAGAACATTAGCCATTTATTACTAGTAATTAAGCACATATTAATGCCTTATGCTACATGACCTTATTTAACATCCCTAATCATACCCTATACCTAAACTTAACAACTACCACTCTGCGTTTATTGAGGGAGAAGTTGTAGTTAATAGTAAATAAGTGTACCCTATTTTAAAGTGTTACCGAATTATCAGTAACACTTTAGTCTATGGACTAGTTTTCACTATTAACTAACTATTAACTACCACTTTTGCTTTAATACACTCCTAATTTGTGGCTTATTCATAGTTAGTGTGGTAGTTGTTAAGTTTAATGTATATAATAGAACTAAGAGATCTAAAATATGGCAGAATATGTGCTTTACAAATAATAAAAAGTCAGTATTCTAGTAATAATGCTAATAATCAACTAGTTCATAGAGAGAGTTGGTCCCTAAACTAAAATGCTAAGCCACGTTCACACCAAGCACAATAACGATAAAGATAACGCTAAAGATATAGTTCTAAAAATCGTTCTTAATATTACAGTTTTTCTCGATTGCTTAAACACATTTCTTGAAACTATGCCTCATATTCTCACAACAGTAAACTCAAATCCATAACACCTCACACAATTTCCCAAACATCCTATTTTCAGGTCAAAATGAAGCTCTACATTCAAAACCATTAACTTTTGCTGAAAAACCAAACTTTACGCTCAGACATCAAACACAAGGCCTCAAAAACACACACACTACAACATAGTCTTACACACTGGTGCAATTAATTTAAAATAATATTTCCAAAACAATTATGTTGCTTATGGTTCTCCTCCTCAAAAACCTTTTCACATGAACACAAAAGACACAACTAATTTATACACTGCATACACTTTTTTATTCATTCATGTACTACACACAGTACAGCTATTTAAAAATAAAAATAAAAAATTCTGCCTCAGCACCCTGTCTTTGCTCTGGGTCAGGCCAAAAAATCTGGTCTATATCACAGACTATACTGGCTCTGGACAAACAGACAAAATCCTCTTGCATGCCTGATGTCCTTGTGTCATTGTTCACAAACAAGATAGGCTAAATGCTTATATGTTGTCAATATAACAGTACACTCTGCTAGTACTACCTGATCTATGAACTATGGCATCAGTTTGGCAGTTACTGT
>JAUMHE010000080.1:1472586-1500606 GCA_032359235.1 Enteromius mattozi
ACAGGTTGTTATTTACTATATCAGGGATTGACATATGTATAAAAATGTATAATCAGAAATTTACAAATGTACATGTGCAATGGATATGTACATTTACAAGTGGGTGTGTACAGTGTAGTGCAATGATTATGTGAAATATTAAATGTGCAAAATTAAATAGTGCAATGGTTATGGGGAGAGTGTATGGGGGGGTGGGGGCAAAGAAGTCAGTATGGGGCAGAGTTCAGTAAGGAGACAGCTCTGGGGAAAAAGCTATAAGTTAATAATGTGCTTAAGTGTATTTTTTCAACAAGGGAATAGTCATATACCCTTATATTTCTGTAAAGAGTAATATGTTTAATGAGCAAACATTTGTGATTTATTATTATTGAACTAGTCCCACAATATATTAGGTTTATTTAACTCAAGTACAATGTAAAAACATGCATTTACACAATGAGTGCATTGCATCAAAAATAATTAATTTGAATGTAAGTACATAGTAAGTACACAGGCCCATAAACGTGTGTGTGTGTGTGTGTGGTGGCACAAATGACACCCTTTCTCACACTATAACAACCCCTGTTCACCAAATTACACTTCAGCTCATCAAACGCACCATCTGTTAATTACACTAATACAACAAAAAGAGTATGCAAGTATCCTTTCAGTGAGAACCCACACCTTTTGTCTTTCTAGTTATGTTCAGAATAGCTAGTTTAATGTCCACAATATGCAGATTTTTAAAAATGATCAACTGTACAGAATACAGTGTACCATATCTCAATGCAATGCACTTATCTTGGTTTCCAGCATGATGGATCAACTGGAAGTCATTATATTATTATATTTAATAATTTTGAAATGTTTACCATTCTTATTGTTTAAAGGATAGTATACAGTGTCTACTGCACAGTATGCAGTATTCCCAGGATTCAGTGCTGTTTGAGGCAGATCTTCCTCGTGGTAAATTCCCTGTGGACCCCTGGAGCCGTTGTATGTATTAACGAACTTATTTTTTGTGTGACTGCGATCGATCCCTCTCCTTAATTGATATTCACAATACTAATCTTCACTTATAAATCTGTGCAGCTATTGATCACATAAAATGATATACAGCCCCCACTAAAACAAATGTGCCAAATAAGCATTATTGCGATGTTAAGAAAACATCATTTAATGCTCATTTTGTGATAGTAATTATATTACCACAGTCAAGCAGGAGGCTTTCTGAGACATAATCAACGTTATAAACACAAGTTATAGTATTAGAGTGATTCCTCTGGGAGTCCAGAGTGAGAGGCAGAGGACGGCATGGCTTCTTGCCTAGAATTAAGCACTGTTTCCACAGCAGGGTGCACGGCGTTAACCCCTAACCACCACATTTGTGCTGGTGCTCAGCCAACAAAGGGCTGTCAGGAGTGAAGTCATTAACCTTATGATGCTCCTGCCGATGGCTCTTAGACTGGTGGAGACGAGAGGTCGAGGGTCGTAGAGGTATTGAGATGGAGAATATGGAACGCACTTGCATTAGGTGTAAAAGTGATACATTACCACAAAAAAGGAAAGGAAATAATGAGCGTGAAAGAGCTCTGGGGGAAACTTGGAAGAGCAGGAACTAAACTAACTGAAAGCAGTGGCACTAGCGATTTAACTACTGTGACAGTGGCTCTGTTCTTTTCAGATTAGCAACCCAGGCTTATTGGAAATGCATGCTTGTGGCGACGTTTCTGCAACACTGATATTACGTACTGTACTTTACTGCACTTTTTGCGATATTTTCAAAGTGAAATGCCCGGTAAGTGCCACTGAAACACACATTTAATATATGAACGTAGCCATGTTTTTGTTATATGCTGGTTATATTCTGTGTTTTTATTACGTTGCTTAAGGTACATATTGTGGCAGTTGAGAATTCAAATGTGAGTGTCGCTAAAAAAATAATCCTCTATCGTGTCGGAAAATAACAAACCGCTGAACCAAACCCAATGCTAAACCTACCTGATTGTGTTAACGACTGCAAAAGGGATAAAAACACATCTGCTGATGCAACCCTGCTCTTTTAACCCCTTTATAGTTTTGATATATTTATTATAAAATATAACAAGGATATTGTATGATTTTTATCAATAAAAAATAATGTATGCTACAAATAACATTTATAGTCTGTATCTCATATTTCCTTAGACTTCCATCTTTTATTTGACAGTGTTAAACATGGTGTCACTTTGATGGGAATATGCATGGATATGATGTGCAGACGCATAGTAAAACTAGGCACTGTAAGCTCCATATATGGTTATTGCAGGAAGGAGTCAGGGTGACCAGGATTTATAAAGTGATTTTGTACATATGTACACTTTTAGGATGAAATCTATGTAGAGTTTTATACATGAGACCCCTGGTTATGTGCTGCAAACATGTAAATCTATATAAACAATGCATTAAAGTCTAGTTGGTGATAAGTTCACCAGTTGATTTTCTTTTTTTATACTGAATGACCAAATATATCTTGTTTAGTACACTAGTCAAGAAGCCCTGATGAGGTACTAGAGCATAATCATTCCATGGACTAGCAAGAAATATCCTGGTATTACTTATTTTCTGTATTCTGTAGCCAGAGTTTGCCTGGGCCTGTGAATAACCAAAAAAGTGCAAGAAGAGTTCTGAGATGAGAACTGCAGACGTATCAAAGGACAGCTCTGTATTGTTAGGTATGCACTGACTCAAGAGCCATTTCAGTGAGTCATGCACTCACTAAATGCTTTTAAAAGCCTGGACTGCCAGTGGAAACCGTGCCCCCTGGAGCTGTAAGACCCTCTATAAGACAGCAGAGTTGGCCAATTAGAGCCCACTTAGGCTCCTCTCAGTCATTGGGATTGGTTGTAAACGCACCAGGAATTTTTGACCAAGCTCAAATGAGCTTAAACTGACAGTTTTTGGGTGATTTCTTCTTACCAGCAATTCAACACAAAAAGAGACACAGCTTTTAAAACAATGTTTTACATTTACACTGAGGGCAATCTTGGATATGCATGGAAAAAAACAAAAAACAGACTGTTTGTGTGTGTGTGTGTGTGTGTGGAGAGAGAGAGATTCTTCAGCTGTGATGTGGCTCATGTGACTAATAGAGGAGGCAGACAGAAATAAAGCAGCCCAGAGCAACAGGCTCTATAATAAAAACCAGATAGAAGCAAGTATGGAGACAGCATTAAACAAATTTTCTCCTCAACTGAAACAAAATGAAACACACAAACCAATCAGACAAACATGACAAATCTCCCAAAGGTCATGGATACCGATGCACAATGAAAGTGCAATTAATTGGACGTTCAAGTGCCTGATTACAAAACTCTAATTGTTTATGTCTGTTTGTGTGTTACATTTTCCATCTCTCATTCATCAGCTACACACAGAGGGGGAAATTACCTAAAAATGAGCTAATATCTGATAATGTCATTTGTCTGCACATGCTGTGCTATTTTAGAACCCTGTTCACTACAGAAATTATGCAAATCAGGTCATAGTGTAAACAAACTCTCTGTATATTGCTATTCCACAATGCAATTTGTATGTTTTGCTATACTATAAGTTTTAGAGGATGTATCATTGCAGTTGAAGCATGCAGTGGACCAAATAACTGAATCTGTAGCAATCTCAAAATGATTTGTGTCAGTATTATAATAAAACCAGAATTTGACTTAAAACAAAAATTCATAAAATTGCATGAGAAGCCCATTTTAAATGTAATTCTGATCCCTTTATTTATATCTGCCCTCTTTTTTTTTTTTTTTTTCATTTTCTACAATGTCTTTAAGTTAAAACTTTAAAACTAAATGTTTGTAAACTTTTTATTTATTTATTTTTTATTTATATATGTCACGAGCTGCACTGGAGTTGCACTCGGATGCCTCCAGAGGGCACTCCAGCCCGGACTATGTTCATTGTTTGTCTGTCTCTCTGTTCGCTGTTCAGGACTCTTATTATGAACTCTTGTCTCCTCCCAGCTTGTTTGTCGTCATGGTTTCCCATTCGTCCCTCCGCCCCCTTGTCTTGTATTCTGCTGTATTTAAGGACCCGTCTGTCATTTCAGTTTCGCTGATCATTGTGGATATACCTAGCGTTTCCCCCTTTGTAAGCCCTCTGTGTTCCCTGTGTTTATCGTTCTGTTTCATCGTTCTTGACCCTGCCTACCTCGCTCTTGCCTTGACCCCTCGGATACCGTTCGCCGATCGCCCGACCTCTCGCCACACTTTTGGATTATTCTTCGTCTTTGCCTTTGATGTTCCTGTTCGCCGTAAACGACCCTTCCCGTTTCTACCCTGTGTATTATAATAAATAAGTTTCATTTAATTAAAGCAAAACCAGCTGTCTGTTGAGGAATACGTGTATCGGTTCAGCGATCTGCTCACTCAGGTCCCGTATGACGAAAACTTTTTAAAAACTGTATTTCGTTTCGGACTGAACGAACCCGTGAAATCCAGGCTACCCGAGGTGGGGTTTCTCTGCAGCCTCAGGGATTTCATGATGTATGCACTCCTTTTAACTGGGTCTTCACTCACTGTACAGTCCTCGGAGGAGGAACACAAACCCGAGTCAGCAGACAAGATGCCCGCCATTCCTCAGCCAGAGTCAGCAGACAAGATGGCCGCCATTCCTCAGCCAGAGTCAGCAGTCAAGATGGCCGCCATTCCTCAGCCAGAGTCAGCAGACAAGATGGTCGCCATTCCTCAGCCAGAGTCAGCAGTCAAGATGGCCGCCATTCCTCAGCCAGTGTCAGTAGACAAGATGGCCGCCATTCCTCAGCCAGAGTCAGCGCTCAAGATGGTCGCCGGTCCCTAGCCATTGCACAAGATGGTCGCCGATCCCGAGCCTTTGCACAAGATGGCCGCCATTACCGAGTCATTGCATAAGATTGCCGCCATTCCAGAGTCACTGCACAATATGGCTGCCATTCCTGAACCCCTCTGTGATCCTGATCCGCCGTGGCCCAATCCGCCAGAGCCTGCCAGTGATCCTGATTCCCCTTGGGTTCCGCCAGTGACTGCACGGCTTCCAGAGATGACGGTTCCGGCCGTAGAGTCTCTGGAGGTTTCACTGGTGGCTGCACAACCCTCGGAGGCCATGGAACTATTGTCCTGCTCTGAACCGGCTATGGAGGTCGTTGAACTTTCATTCTGTCCTGAACCGGCCATGGAGGCCATTGAACTATTGTCCTGCCTTGAACCGGCCAAGGAGGTCGTAGAACTCTCGTCCGGACCTGCCCCGGCTACGGGGACCAGCTGCCACGAACCGGACGCAGGTACGATCTCGGCATTGAGGCCACCACTAACCTCTCTCTGCTCCCTGTTGCAGTCCGGCCTGTTCCGCCCAGGTGGGCCTCTCCACCGTCTGCTCCACCCAGGTGGGCGTCACCGTCTCCTGCTCCGCCCAGGTGGGCGTCTCCGCCGTCTGCTCCGCCCTGGAGTGTCTGGAATCCACTCCTAGGGGAGGGGCTCTGTCACGAGCTGCACTGGACTTGCCCTCGGAAACCTCCAGAGGGCATTCCAGACCGGACTATGTTCATTGTTTGTCTGTCTCTCTGTTCGCTGTTCAGGACTCTTATCATGAACTCTTGTCTCCTCCCAGCTTGTTTGTCATCATGGTTTCCCATTCGTCCCTCTGCCCCCTTGTTTTGTATTCTGCTGTATTTAAGGACCCGTTTGTGATTTCAGTTTCGCTGATCATTGTGGATGTACCTAGCGTTTCCCCCTTTGTAAGCCCTCTGTGTTCCCTGTGTTTATCGTTCTGTTTCATCGTTCTCGACCCTGCCTGCCCCAGACTCTCGCTCTTGCCTTGACCCCTCGGATACCGATCGCCGATCGCCCGACCTCTCGCCACACTTTTGGATTATTCTTCGTCTTTGCCTTTGATGTTCCTGTTCGCCGTTAACGACCCTGCCCGTTTCAACCCTGTGCATTACAATAAATAAGTTTGCACTTGGATCCGCACGCCTCCCGTCTCATTCTCAAATAATAATAATATGATCACTTATCTTAGGTCTTCTTATCTAGCTCCACATTGCTGGCAAGATAACTTTAACCTTTAGGGCTTTATACTGTCTCTTTTAATTGAACCTTTCAGGTGACTAGCCTGCAGTGTAATGTTCACCATACCATGCGCTTATTCATAATATTCTAGAGAAACACTTTCATTGATAGCTCGCTGGGCAGAAGTCCAGACACCCTCAGGGGATTTGAAGAGAGACATACTGACTTTAGAGCATATTGTGCAAATTAAACTGTGCATGAAAATGGTAAAAATAATTACATCTTTGTTTTCCTTCATTTGAAATAATTAGGAAAGCAAAAAACATATTTCTCTTGATAGGGAGATTTATTTACTCTTGAATAATGTAAAAATGCATTTTTTTTACAGCATATCTAAGGATAAAAACACAAACTCCTATGTTATTGCAATGTTGTTCATTGAGTACGTGCTGAAGGTCAGAGCCCTTAATCCCTGGCCATACACACCTCATACACAGGTGGTAAAGGACGTTCTTCAAGCAAACTTCATGCAAGCTAAACAGGGATCACACCTACAGCGGAGGGCTGAGAAGATGAGGACAGTCAAATGGAGCTATTACAATAAGCAGCTGCTTGTCTGCAGGATACCAAGGTGCCCCACTGGGTTGGGGCATGAACAGATGAGGGTAAGGGCTAAAGTTGCACCCCCTGCCCATGCACCTCCCCCACCCAAGCCCTCGCCCTCCTTCTTTTCTCTCATTTTACTACCTTAATAAAGACATTGAGCACTGTGAGCTAAGGGTTGAAAGTTTGAGTCATCTTTTATCTGAAGGGCAAATCACTACAATGTAAGACACAAAGCGAAATATATACCACGAGGCATTCATTTTTCATCAAGAGAGAAATGCATGATAATCATTTTCTCTATATTCCAAATTTCTTTTTTAAATGTTAATTGAAATGGGAGTGGTTTGGTAAGGTAGCTGGTAGGATATTGAGGATCCGTGTGTTGAACAAAGCAGCAGTGATAAAATATTTTAACTGTTCATTGTGGTTTTTATCTTAAGGTCTTTGACATTATTTGTAATTTTTTAGGCCACAAAGTAGGGAAAACTAGCCCATTTTAATCAACGCTGAATGTTGATCTAGTTTTGTCAAATTGTGCCTCTCTTTAGATACATAGATCTATTATTAATTTCAGTGCTTAGTTAAAGAAGTAATGAACTGAGAAACAAAAAATCCCCTTAATTTTTTCACATAAGAGGTTATTATGCTGTAAAATCATCCTTTAAGTTTTAAGTATTTTTTTTGCTAGTCTAAAAACAGCTTATGCTGAAGACAGTCTGCCGAAACAACAGCTTGTTTAATGTGCCACTCTATGATGTAATAGTGTGGATAAACACCGCTTCCACAGAAGATCAACGACGGCTTCTACATTACTGTCTGTTTAGCCACACCCACTGATTCTACATCACTCTGTTTAGCCCCACCCACCAATTCACAAATTCACACATGTAGTGTTGCGTGTAAATAACGAGGTGAACGTGTAGGTCTACACAAAAAATAAACGATAAAGATGCTTTAAAAACAACAAGACGTGCCTTTCTTCTATCCCAATGTTAGGAAAGAGTGAATGATCTTTATTTTTAAACCAACTTGGTCCTTTTCTTCATTTTACTGTGGATTTGTTTAGAAACAAGGCACAATTCAACACAGAATTTTCAGAAAGATTAAAACTAAAATATGATGCTGTGCCGATTATATTGGATATATTGGATAATGTCGTAACACAAGAGTGTGAGTAGCTGTTTTCATTACATGATCACTATTGCTCTGTCTGTTATTACAGATTGTTTGATATGAGTATTTATGTGTTTTTAACCTAAATCAAAGCAGTGTCCATCTGTAAGTAATGTACGCTGTCAAACACACACACTATTAGCCAATCACAGCAGTGGGCGTTTACTTCCGAGTCTATAATGTGCCACTCTTATTCAAACAGAGCTTTCTGATGGGGTTATAAACAGGACAGATAACAGCCTATTACTTCTAAATTATGATGTTTTGATTCAAAAACAAAACGAACAAAAAATTTTGTCAAATTTTGTGCTATTTTGTTACAGGTAACTTCAATTGATCATAAAATGGGGTGGGCTGCCAAATTTACTTCCTGATAACTTCATAGTGGGTCTGTACGATTTTTAGTTTGGAAATTTATAATTAAGAATGAAGTGTTCAAAAAGGCAGCTGATGTCATAACTGTGGGAATCAAGACAGATGTCAGAATCTGTGGTCAATCTGAAACTGTGGCCTTCAGTGTGTGCTTTTCTGAGAAACTTTTTTTTCCAAAACAGTCAACTGAGAGGAAGTAAGGCGAAAACAAAACATTATGAAGAATCTACACATTGAGACCCAAATAGACGTGGATAGATGCTCGCTTAGTTACTGTAAGTCCTGCCCACTCACGTGAGAAATAGCACACTGTAGGGTCAGCTAAAAATAGCTCTTGAGCAGTCATGCTAAGGAAGGTAAAGAGAGACATAGGCGTAACATAGCCCATGCGTGTGTAAGATGTGGTGTGGAGAGTGTGTCTGATGTGTCACAAGCACTCAGCAGAGCTTATGGGCAGAAGCAGACAGGAGGGAGTTCGAAATACAGAGAGGTCTGGATCCGTGCCACCATCCGCCCATGCCGCCCACTCTCACCCCCGCCTCATAAACTCGCACAAAAACAGGACTATCACATGACTGGGTAAATACCTTCATCATCGTTTATTCTCCCTTTCTCCCCCTGACCTGATTCAGGCACTGTTTTTGGGCTGCTAAGGCACGACTATGACTTCCTCCCACGATACGAGGAAAACAAATCCAGATAGTGTGTGTATGTGTGCATTTAGCCCACAGATCCACCGCTCTCCTGGCCAGGGACTTTCCAGTGCAAAACCCCACTGAGCTGGAGTCAGCGGTTCAGACTGCATGTCATGTGCAGATCACACAAAGGGCACCCTGGGGTGATAGAGCCAATCGGAGATCATAATGGGCCAGTCCATGGTACAGCAGCATCAACTGTATACTTAATATATGACAGATTGGAGTCTGTAAATTAGGCATTAGGTGATTGGCGCACATAAGAATCTCCCACAACCTGAAATTCTGAGTGTGGCCCATTGCTGTTTTAATAAAAAAATGTAAAACAGGTAGCATCCGTTCTTTAATTTTATTAGACATGTTTTAGACAGGTTTCAGCATCACCCTGATCACCAGCACAGTTACGTGGACAAACGAAGGGAGGGAACTGGCAACACCTGCTCCACATAAATGGTAATCAAAGAAACACAGTAAAGGAACCATGGAGTCCCAGTAAGATAAGTGCCGACGTCATGCTGTCTTGCTCCCCTTCATCTGCCCCACTTACCACACACTGTAAATCCTCAGGGCACAACATATGGCCCACACACAAGCTTCAGGAATAAGTGGACCAGAGCACCTTCTCCTCTTTTACAAGGAAGCATCATAATTCTCTCTACCTTTCCTGTAATAACATACTCTAGATGTGATGCCAACAGTTGAGAGGATGAAAGGATGTAGTTGTATATTGTATCATGGCTTTTCCCAGTGGGTCGGTCAACTTTACTGCCATTGTAGGGCCATTTTAAGGATCTCACTTCACTTTAAGGTCTAGTTCTTGCTATTAACAAATCATTAACTATGACTTTTGCCTTAATAAACCCCTAATTGCTGCTTATTATTAGCTTGTAAGGTAGTTGTTAAATTTAGGTATTGGGTAGGATTAGGTATGCAGAATATGGCCATGCAGAATAGGGAAGCCAGATGTTAATATTAGGCATTCTATATGCAATTCATGGTGAAAATTGGTCCCTATATACTGAAGTGTTACCATTTTAAGCCACACATGCTGCCATGCAGATGCCATGTATAGAGCAGTTCTAGATACTTCACGTAAATCTCCAGTGGGTACTCCAACGTCAGATAGAGGACACCCAGAAGCAGGAGTGTCAGATCGTAACCTTCAGTCGCAACCTTCATATCGTGGAAAGTATTCTAACCTTGGCTCCCTTGCATCATATTGCGGGTCACCTTGGAAATCCAGTGTTGAGCAATGTCGGGACCAGTTTCTTAGGTCAGGACATGAGGGAGTATGAAACTGTTTTTTAGTCTGTGCATAAAACATCTGTACATATTTCAATTCAATGGTTAAAAAAATGTGGTGGCCATGAAAGACCACATCTAGTATCCAGGACCATCACTGCACAACAAAACCTAAAGGCTGTTCATGTCCATCATGTTCAAAAGAGAGTATGTACACTTGATTTATTTCCATTCCTAATGACAATTCTGAGTTTTAGCACAGTTGCTAGCAAAATTAACCGAAGTCTAAGCAGTTGTACTTTGTAAATCTGATCAGCTCCGTACTGTAGTTCTGAAGGCTGGTGCTAAAAACAAAGAACAAAGGCACTTTTTGGTTACGTTTAGTGACCAATTCTCACAATAAACTAGTTGCTTAGCATGCCTATTAATAATATACTGACTGTTTATTAGTACTTATAATATATTCTGCATGACCATATTCTACATCCCTAATCCTACCCTTCAAAACTACCTCACTAACTATTAATAAGCAGCAAATTGGGAGTTTACTGAGGCAAAAGTCGAAGTTAGTGGCTTGTTAATTCAAGACTCGGACTTTAAAATGAAGTGTGACCCACTTTTTGTGTACTTGACTGCAGTTTGCCTTATTCCTATTTTGTTTTGCTTTACTAACCACTAATTTGTCATTTGTTGACATTTTGATCCATTGTAAGTGGTACATTTATTACAAGGGAAAATCCCGCTGGATTTAAGTCGCTTGCTCAAGGGAAACAATAGTGATAGTTTATAGATCACTCTTTGCAGGCTCTGAACATTTAACCTTTACTCTTTTTACAGAGTTTGAGAGGTTCATGGCCACAGGTTCCAACCACAGTCATATAGTCATTTTCCTGTTTACTTTGGTGTTGACAGTACAATTTTCACAAAGGCTGTTGAACCATTATTTGAATGAGCTACCACTTTGTTTCATGCTGGTCTATTATAGGTCTGATTACTTAAGGCAAACAGTTAAATGAACAGTCTCCTCATTGGTTTCTACTACTTTTGTGAAACCTGTTGGATGAGAGAATTGGACTACACATTTGTGGTAAGTGAGAGAGGTAGGGAGAATGATTAATCTGCCACCCTAAATAGCTTCCTGATGGACTGATGGACTCCAGAATCCCACATCACTGAGCCACCTGCTAACATCTCTCCCTGAAGCCTGCAGTCTCTGTTGAGTCTCTGCTTGTCTCTGTCTGTCAGCCTGGGTTCCCAGATGGTCCAGTGTGGTCCAGTGTGACCACATCAGTGAACGCAGCATTAGCGGAAATAAAGAGAGTCAGCAAACTCAAGCCTTTTTTTATGAAGTATTCCCAACATCTGAGTGGGTTAAGTGATGAGAGCTACATACACAGCAGAACATACACCTCTCCAAGCAATGTGGGCTATGCAAAGGCTAACCCCTGTACCACCTGTAAAACGTGCAAACTCATTTCAGCTGAAAACCCCTAAAAAGATCCCAGCCGTTTCACATCAGGACGCCTTTAATTCAGATTCTGACATGGAATATACCATAACACCGAGTCTGGCCAGGTGTGTTAGCTTTGCTGACTCCAGCCACCCACCTGCTTTCTAGACCTTTGCAGTGTCGGCCTGCATGATCTCATAGTAACCTAATACCTCTATGCCCAGTCATAGCCCTTCCTGCCAAGAAGAACTTGCACATAGAGCTTTTGAAGTGTCATGGCCATGGATGAAGTCATCTCTTTGAGTCAGCAAGCCAAAGAGCATAACAATATTTTCTGAGAAAGCTTTTTATTACAGATGCTACCAATGCACTCTGTGGATGTTGAAGGGGTCCTATTATGCTTTTCAACTTTAGTTAGTGTGCAGTGTTGCTGGTTTTCAAAGGTTTTCAAAGTCCAATCTAAAGATTTTCTCTTTAACAGAAAACATTTTTCAAGAACTGCAACTTCCAGATATCGTGAAGTAAACAATGGGACTTATAATTTAATTGAAAAAATAATTCCCGTTCATGGGATATGCAAAAACAACTGATCTGAGCTAGAGAGGACAAAGAAGAGCTGCTTTAGACGCTGCTTTAGCTTTTTTTTCCATGCCATTTCCAAAAAGCCTTTGTTTGGTTTTCATGAGGCAGACAAACTTATTATTAAACATGATAGCCACAATGTGTATCTGTGTGCTCCATATTTTACACAAGACAGCAGTATGGCAAAGTTGACACAATTGTTAATATTTAGAGCTAAGCAGATGAAACTAGTGGTTATGGTAAAGGGTGTGTCATGTCCAGAACATGCTCTAAGTTGTTCGCCAATCACAACTTACAGGGCCAGCCAACCAATCAAAGCACATTTTGTATTTCAGAACGAGAGGCTTTATCAAAAGTGGAACTAAATGGCGTGTTTGAGACAGACTGGAAGGAGAGGTGCTGCAATAATTTAAAATATGTGGAGGGGAAAAACATTTTCAGAACAATCAAGCATGAAAACTTATACTAGTACACGCTAAACATCAAATCAAGTCTCTATAAAAGGGGATAAATAGGCCCTTTTTAATTAATGTGTTTAAAGGTAGAGTTTTGTTTACTAAAAATGATGGCTCCATAATGGGTCTATACAAACACAAACTAGTTTCAGACTTAATGGAAAATTGTTAAGACAGATGTTTGTACTTCATGGCTCTTCGATTCAAACCCACACACATATTGTAATCTTTCACACATAACACACTCCAGAATTTTTTCTCAGTCTTAAAGTAAAGAGATACACTTTCCCAACTTTTTTAGAGATACTACTAAATGTCTCAACTAGTACACAGAAAGCATAACCTATATTTTTTGAACATTATCCATTTTGTGTACTGCAAAATATTTGGCACGTCTCACTTTCCAGAGCTCCAGCCATAACATCTTCCTCCACCGAAGAATACTCACAACAGGGCTTAGGAGAGTTGTGGAAAATAGTTTCTTACTTATCCAGGCTGTTCTTTGAATGGATTCAGGTTTCCTTCTGGCTACGGATTTCCCCCTGTGAGGAGACTCAGCCTCCTTGTCTGGACATATCTGAGAAAACCAAGGCCTTGTTTTCAATAGTTTCATGACATTGCATAAGAGATCATTTTATTTTGACAATTAGACTAGAAACCTCTGCTCGGCCCAGATGGCTGATCTTTCCGTAGCAACGGAATGTATTCCAAAACAAGTTTCTCGCAACATGACTGAGCAAAGTGTGATTTATTGTGATATTTACAAATGTTTGTAATCATCTTGTACTAGTCATTAGTAATGATCAGAGTCAATAAGTTCAAGCCGGTTGTGTGAATACAAATTCTTCTCCAGACTGTCCTTCTTTTAGACTGGCTCAAAGAAATGGTCCTAAATGTTTTGAGTCTTTGGTTTATCCTTATTTTAAGCTGGTCATGTTCAGGAGTTCTGTAGTATGGTTTAGTTGTTATGTGTTTTATGGAGCCAAAATTACTATTTAGAGTGGAGCCAAGTGAATGACTTCTCACCAACCCGTTTTGATGACTACATTTGTAATGTAAATCTATCTCTCTCTCCGTTTTTTCTTTCTTTCCCCAGACTTCTCTTCATAAATAAAGTCCTGTCCACTCACATTTTAGGATCTGTCAACTTTCAGAGGCTTTAGTAGACTACAGTAGCTCATAGTCAAAAACAAGAACCTTCAATATGCAATGTTCAGTGTTTTGGATCCAAGTCACACTTTAGCACCAGGCAATGCCCTGTGTGCTCAAAAATTATATTTATTGAAACTGAACTGCAAAAACGTGTCATTCAGAAGTTGCTGTGGCATCATTTGTGCTGAAATGACCACCCACATTTACATAAGTGTCTATTCAACTGTACACAGTAAAAATATATATCATGATTTTAACAGTAAAAGACTGTAAAAGGTTTCACCTTCTACAGTATATATGGTGAAAAACTGTAATGGGCATTTCAATGTACAATTTTATGGAAAAAAAAAAAATAAAAAATTTGGAAGTTAAAAAGAATGTGTTTAATTTACAGTTAAAAATCATTAATTGACATCCCCAAAATTCAATGCGTTACATTTCACATTTGATGTTATCATTTGTTTGTTTGTTTCATTTTTTTGAAATAACTATGATTTTTTTCTTATCAGTTATCATCAACTGTTGTTAAATTTTATTGCATTATTTCACTATACTGTATGTGTCCCCATGATGGTGTTTAATGTCTGTGTGAATGACACTGTGCACCATCTATATACAGTATGTATTGAAAAGATGTTTGTGATAAGCATTGGTTCATCATGTGACTTTCTCATTACCACCTGATTTTGGTGGTTATCAGTGCATTACAAAGGTACTAAACATATTTAATTGTTTCAATAGGTTGGTATATGAACATTACAGTTAAGTTAAATCCAAAAAATCGGGGGGAAAAAATTACAGTAAAATTCTGGCAACCACAGTTGTCAGTTTTTTACCGTAATTATTTTATTTTATTTTTTTTTACAGTGTATATGCTGTGATCTATTTTGATACACAAAGGCTAGCCATTAAAAACAATGACCATTTACATATATAAGTCTTAAAGGTGCAGTCACCTTTATTAGGGCTGCAACGATAAATTCATGGATTGATTCTGAGATCTTCCGAATTCATTGTGATTCCTCTGGAATCGATTCTGAGCTTAGATTTTAACAGCAAATGGCACTCTACTCTAGTTTTTATCTGCACACTCAAATGCTGAAGAACAAGAGTGCTGAAGAGCACTTGAGCATGAGTCCACATTGGCTCAGAATGCTTTTATGACGCGAGATTAATGTAAACACAGCCCACTGTGAACACCCTTGTAATTCGCTTTAAACCTTTGTGAAACTTATGAATGATAAAGTGTGTAAAATGATTTGAAAATGAGCAAAGTATGGCTGTTTCTAAAGCATGCAGAGCCATCTGCTCTTCAAAACTAAGCTCAGAATCGACTTCAGAAAGAATCGCAATGCATTCATAAAATCTCTAAATTGATGCTGAATTATTTCTCGATCGCCATGCATCGATTTATTTACCCAGCCCTACCTTTATTCTACTGATCACAGAGAGGATGTAAAACGATTTTAACAAACATGTAATAACATGAAATAAACAAAATGCTACAAAAGTGTACAATATGATCCTTTTAAGTGTTAATGCAGACGTGACGCTATGCAGAGGAGGTAGTTTACAGGCCCAAGGCCAGGAAGTCTTTCTGGACTAGCAATAATTCCAGGGAAAGTGAATCCAAGGATCCAACTTTGGGTCTGAAAGGATCCAAAAGTGCTGCAACTTTTCTTTTATTGCTTGTTATTGATTTTCCAGCTTGCCATGCCACATACCACTCACATACACGCAACCCCACTCACCCCCATTAATGCTGAAGATCACAGGCTCCATATTTGTTTTGTTGTGGTCTTACATTTCCGTGTGATGGATCCATGCAGATGTTTAAAACTGAGTTTTCACCAGGAAGCGAATCTCGTAAGCCCCTGCAGCCGTGTCCTCGTGCTAACCCTTCACACACACACACACACAGTGTCTGCGTTAGTCATCACTGCAATGGCTTGTGTTGTTTTAATGCCTATTGTTTCAGCACTGCTGCTGGCGATAGAGTTCACACACTATAAATGAGTCATAATCCATTAGCGTGTTATAGTCTGTCCTCAGGGCTTTTCATTCACAAAGACGATGGCCTGTAGAGGGAGCCGCTCAGTGCTGAATCTAATTGAGATGTTGAATGACAGACTGATGAATAAACTCTGCCCCATCTGTTTAGCCCATCGTTATTAGGATCAAATGAATGTGTGTGTTCCAGTCCTGAGTGTGTGTGGTGGTCATATGGGTGATCATATACAATTAAACTAGACTCACTGTAATATGTCAGTTAAATAATATGTACTGTATGCGAACAAGAGCACTACAAAAGTAAAATGTTAATGGTAATGTAAACACGTTACACTCTTATTTTGACATCCATTGTTCATCCTACACCTTATTGTCTTCTCTCTATCTTTATCTGACTGTCTTTCTCCAGCATTTCTAGAGTCAGATGTTTTTGTCTTTCTTTCTCTGCCACTGGACCGGTGACAATATCCGCCTGTGATAACCTCAAACTACATTCAGTCTGTCCAGCGGCTCACTGCTCACAAATAACCCCAGGCCAGACGTTTATTAGAAACTCAGCCCGAGCTGACGTCCCTCCTCGGTGGAGAAAGAGGAGGAACTCTTCTGATATTAAAGTGGAGGAGGGAGGGGGTCCCGTATCTGGCCATCATATTCAAATCACAGCTCAGCTGCCCTCCTCCCTCTCTCTCTCTCTCTCTCTCTCTAAAATAAATAAGCATTATTTAGCATCAGTGGCTCCAAGAGGAATCTTTCCACAAAAGGTTATTCATAGTGGATTCAAATAGTGTTTTATAATAAATTAAAATGTTCTTCCCATCAGTAATTGTGTTTTGTTTTGTTTTGTTTTGTTTTGTTGAAGAATATTAACATTAATATGTGATTAATTACTACTAATAAATGACTAATGTTCTAGTAATATGTATGCTACATTAACAAGCTAGATAAGAGACCCTAAAATAAAGTGTTTATTTTATTATTTATTTTTATTTTTATTTTAATGCATATGATCTCATACTCAAAAGTTGTCTCCAAATTTGAATTATATTAAATGTGGACATAAATACAGACTGTTACTATGACAGTATAATAAATTAAACACTTTAGTATAAGGGCAAATTCTCACTATAACCTAGCATGCCTATTATTAAAATATTGTCTGTTTATTAGTGCTTATATACAGTAGTACATATTCTACATGTGCATAGTCTACATCCCTAATCCTACACAATACCTAAACAACTACCTTACTAATGATTAATAAGCAGCAAATTATGAGTTTATTAAGGGAAAAAGACATAGTTATGGTTTGTTAGTGTCGAACTTTGAACATTAAAATAAAATCTGACCAAATTAAAAACAAAATTGTGCTCATGTTTGTGGAAAGACAAAGAACAAAATCCAGAATATAGTAAAATGTATTTTTATTTTTAAATTAATCGGTTTTACTTCAAATTTCTAAGTATAATTAAGTTAATTATATATGAGTTTTTATTTTAAGTTGTCTTTGTATATTTTTTTAATTACATTTAAGTACTGATTAATATTAAGTAACGTATAATTAGTATATGGTTAGAATTATGGTTTGGTTTAGGGTCAATTGCATATAATTAAGCATAATTTATATTTATTACTAATGTAACATATGTAACAATGCATAGTTTTGAACAACAAGAAATCTGAGCACACATGAATTTATGTTGATGCCTCCTTGTTATTAGTCCAAATGAATCTTCAGATATCTTCTTTACCGTATACCAAAACATGTTTTCAGACTCTTAAAGATAAAGTGAATGTGTCATCACTGCTCCAGTGCTGACTTGTTCCAGTCCTTCACTAAACAAACACTCCCTGAACCACAGCCAGGACACGGGAGCGAGAAGAGCCTCCTCTGCCCAGCGCTGGAGCCCAAGAGTGGGACCGAGGAGCACTGCCGCCCCCTCCTCCCAGAGCGGGAACTTCATGGTCTGCGGCTGCTTGTTTGGCCTTGCTGCGCTATTTTCAGTGGCTGTCGTATCAAGAAAAGGCACAACATGACATTCTGATGAACCTGAGAACAGGACAGTCATGCTTACTGTATGTCTCTGTCATGCGTGACTCAGACCGAAGGATGAAAACACTTATTCTGAGATGACCACTTTATCTCACACTATTCTCACTTCGAACAAACAGGAGACAATTCTAAATAAATATATAGAGGTTTTATGTAGAAAACATAGATTTATCTTCATAGATGTTTCAAAAGCTTATTATATTTGTTTAAAAATGTAAAATATATGTGAATAGATACAAATACAATGTACTGTAAACATTTGATTATGCCTATTTGTCATGGCAAAATTGATCTAATTTGACCTTAATTTTATTTACTATAATTTGGGTTTTTTTAATGTATTTTTTATTTTATTCATAATTTAAATTTTATTTATTTATCTAATTTCAGTTAAAGCTTGCAATGTTATAATGCTAACAAATAAATAAATGGAAATGCTTGGACAGTACAAACAATGAGTTTTACGTGATTATAACTAAATATTGACTGGTTGGACATTGTGCTGGTTGGTGTCAGGTATTTTGTGTTAAAATATGCCCATAAAATGAAGCCCAGTTATGTATTGATTATATATCCATTTGAACATTATAAAAGGACATGACTGTGGTGAGCAATGAGTCCGTTCACTACGAATAATACAGTTTGCTCTGTCCTGTGTTCAAGATGTACTGGCATTGAATCGTCAGTGTCAGCACACACACACACACACACACACACACACACTGTCTGAGAACTAAACATTCAAGACATCTGTCATTCAAACAAAAACATTGTCCCTGTACTACAAAGTTAGATAAAGTCAAGCCACAACTTCATCTGAGTGTCCTTTGTAGTACAAAGAGCATTTCTGCTGTCTGTCTCTGCACTGCATGTAATTCACATTCTCTCTTGTCACCTAAACTCTTTTCTTTTTTCTCAAGTCTTAAAATTTTGTGGGGAAAAAAAAGTCAGACTCTCACATTCAAAACAAGGATATTTACACAAGGAGACATGGTAAAATGATTACCTAAGAATTATGTTTTCTCACTATTTGGTTTAAAGTAGTGCTGTCAAGTGATTAATCACAATTAATCGCACCGATATATATATACTGTATATATATATATATATATAATTGTTTTTTTTTTTAACATAATATGTGTGTGTGTGTAATATTTCACTACTTTTTTTTAAGTGCTTAATTTAGTTGAATTAGTACTTGAAGTCTTTAAAGAATTTAAAAAACGAACAGTACTTTCAGATAATATAATGTTAATGAAATAAAATAAAATGTCACTTATGTGTACTTAAAGAGAGTTCACTTTCATGACTGTTTCTTAACACACTTAAAGGGGTTAGTCGGATGCTAAATTCACTTTTATGTGTTTAAATGACATTAAAGTATATTTCAGTTTAACAACAAATGCTTGTCAGTATTCGGCAGTACACTTTGACCAAAAATATTACATTTTACACAATTAACTTGCAATTGTCCAACATTACATTCAGCTTCAGTATCACGTAGCCTATTATTTCCATTAAATGTATTATTGATGGTCACAATTAACTGTCATTTCATGGAAAGACCTGCATAAAGCTTTGCGCTTTACAGAAAAAAAATATAGCAGTAAAAAGGCGACTAAATAATGAAAGCATTATGATTTAGTGGTGACATTTGACTTTCAGAAGATTATATTTTGATGAAAACGCATCAATATTTTTATAGTTTGGGGACAGTTTTCACTGTAATTAACTATTACTTTTTCTCAATAAACTCCTAATTTGCTGCATATTAATAGTTAGTAAGAAGTTGTTAAGATTAGGTGAGGGGTGGAGTAAGATATCTTAAATATGCTCAGAACATGGGCTTTATAACAGACAATATGCTAGCTAGTAATATGCATGCTAATAAGCACCTGGTAATAAAGTCTTTCTCTTGGAGAATCTGTCAAGCCGTGCGCCTGTTCTTTACATGCTCTGAAAGCCTGAAGCCTAAGAGGCATTTCTAAGATTTACTTTTATTTCTCTGTTCAGTGATGGAGGGGTCACTGGATCTACGCTCATGTAATGCATGTCTGTGTGGACTGACAGCTCACAGGTGCTCCATGAGTCAAGCTGTCAAACACGCACTATAAAGCCCATGTGTGGGTGTATGAGGTAGGTCGGCCAACACGCCAACATCGCCCAAAGGCAAAAAGTGTTTGATGGTGAATTAAGTTGTTGTGTTTTCTTGCCCGTGGCAGCGAGAGCCCCTCTCATCACCTCTGGAGCGGTCCTCGCCCCCCTCTGCCCTCCCATCATCTGGTGCGGCCCATTTCACTTTCATTCCTAACATGCAATAGTGAGAGAAGCAGCCAAAGGGCTCTTCCTTTGTCTTTGTTTAGCTCACAACAGCTGGATGAGGTCTATACCCTTCACTTAAACACCTCTCTCTGCACTGACACTCTATTTCACCTTTCACACGCTTCTCGAGGCTGTGGTTTGCGAGCGCTGCTGCTCTCTTGATGGTTCACCTTGATGTGGGAATGGTAAGGAGAATGACATCTGAATGATATAAATAATGCAATAGAATGAGTATGACACAGTCAAATTGTTGGAATCGCTGCCTAATAGATCTCAGTTTCATAAATGTCATTTGAAGGTGTCGTGCTGGAAGGACCTACCAGGCTCATTGGAAATACCTGTCTCTACCTACATTTCTGCAAAACTGCAAAAACACAGCTATACATACAAATAGTTTATATTTGAAACAAACACTAGAGGCAGACAAACTCAGTAGAGCTTTTATTCCTTCTCACACGAAGCATGATTTACAGGCCCAGAGTTTTAATTTAAAAAATATTATTTTTCACACAATGTTAACATGCTGCGATACTGAAAACTCATTCTTTTGAATGCTAGCATCTCACATCCAGCATTTTGTACTGGTATTTTAATCTCCCCTTACAAAAATTAATCATGGTTTTAGGCTAGTAAATTCATAGCAACCGTGTTTTTTGGTGTATTGATTCTCAAAATCAGCTCTCTTTTCATCAAGCCATTCTAGTCCATGTTGCTTTAAATGCTAATGAGCTCTGCTGACCACGCCCCTCTCTTCCGGGGAGTGATGAGTCGTTCTCATGAGGCTGTTTACTTTAGTTGTGAAATTTACTAACTAGCACAGTATTAGGACAGGCAATTTGAAAAAGATTCATAAAAACCCCAATACTCACTTCTTCTGTAGATGAAACTGAAACACAAATCAGCGCATTCCCTTTAAAACAAAAGTAAAGTTAATCCTCTGTGTCTTCAGTGACTCGCATGTCAGGAGTAAATGATGACTGCTATATACATTATTACATACAACAACAAAACACATCAATCTCTTAAATTGGAGACATCTTGTCTTCCCCTGCACCAGAGTCGACACAATGACAGACTGATGACAGCTCACTCAGGGCGGGACTAAGGCAATACAGGCTTGTCAATCAACTATCCTGGGAGGGGTCTGTGCAGAACTATGTCATTCTGACAGGAACCACAGAACAGGACAGGATTTTTGTCATTATAGGATGGATGTGTACACATACTTTTGACACACATTTATGTTCAAACAACTTAAAAAGTGAATTTTGCATACCCTTTTAAGGCTCTTTTACAGTAAAATAAGCATAATTTAGCAAACTTGTGTGAGAAATACAGTATGTTTTGGGCCACGAGTTTACAAGGTGGAAATGGAGCGTCCAGAATATATCAAGATACTGGAGAGAAAAAAATAAAGACAGACAGGGAGAAATACACACACTCCTCTTTCTCCGTTGTCCTCCTACACATCGTGATCCTACACCTTTCATGTGCAAAGCAGATGTAGTCAATTGACATGCTAATGAGACACACACTCACACACACATGCAGGGACATCCGCTCATACACACATTCCCATGTATCAGTTCAAGCCCTCGCTGTCAGCCACGCTCTCTCCCTCCCCCCGCGTCTCTCCCTCCCTCTTCTCCACCCGCTTTTGCTCTCTTTAAGTGGAAACGATTGGAATTGAGTTCAGTGTGCTCCCTAGAGAGGAAACCTGCCTGCCAACCGCCCATCCCGCCACACACTTACCACCGAGAGCATGTGTGTGCGTGTGAGTCCCCAAACCTTTACAGCGACTTCACACACTGCCATATTTCTCTAGATTGGTGACTAATCTACAGGACTAGATTAATTAATTATCGGTTAATTGCCCTGGTAAGGCTCCAGGGAGTAAGAATAGCGGATACTGGTTGTGTAGGTGTGTTTTTATATTTAAGATTCTGCACATTTTCTAGGTCATTAATCAATTTTAAGTAAATTTTATGACAACGTTTCTTTTAATGTGTTTTGCTGATAACATCATGTGCGATGAAAAAAGTAGAAATATGCAAAATGGAAGCATCTTCGGTCACACATTATTTTAAGGTCCTATTCACGCTATTAGCAAACCATTGACTACGACTTTTGCCTCAATTAACTCCTAATTTGCTGCTTATTAATAGTTAATAAGGTAGTTGTTAAGTTTGGGTAGGATTAGGGATGTAGAATATGACCATGTGCTTAATAAGTACGAATAAACAGCCAACATGCTAAAAATAGCCATCCTAACAAGCAACTAGTTTAAAGTGAGAATTGGTTCTTATACTAAAGTATTACCACATTTTTTATTCATAAAATATGTTGCAGGTCTGTTCTGATAGTAAGAGAAAAAAAAAATCCCTGCTTGGGAAAACAATGCTTAAACCAGCTTAAGCTGTCTTACCTGGTTTAAATTGGTCTTCCAATGTAGCCAAGTTGGTTACCAACTGGTCAAGCTGAATTTCCATTCTGGCCAAGTTGGTTTCAATTCTGGCCAAGCTAGTTTAGTTTACTAACTACAAACTAGGTCTACTGCATTTCAGAGCAAATCTTGGTTAAGGTTAGGCAAACCGTAAACAAGGCAAGGCAAAATACAAACCCAAGCTAAATTACAAAATGACATCATGAGGTCATGTTTATATAATGACCTCATGTAGAAGCATGTGAGAGCCCATGCATATATGATTTAGATATATCATGGTGTGTTTAGGGTGTTCTGTACTCTCTACAAGCATACAAGCGGTGGTGTCTGCAAGAGGCCCGGCAATAAGTCCATCACATCCCAGGCTATCAACTCCCTCTGGGGGATCAATACTGGAATGATGGGCCTCCTCTGTCTCGCCCATCCATCCACTGGGCCATTGAGCGCATGTTAATGTTATGAATTATTGAGAGAACAGTTACTATTGATTGGCTGTGGGGATTATTGAAGGGGTGAATTGCAATGAGAGGGCGGGCGGAGGTCTGGAAGGAGGCGGAGGGAGTCTGCATCAACGGATGGGTCAAACTCCTCAAGCAAGGTTTAAGTGTTCACTAAGACGCCTGACCTCCGAAACGGTCAGGTCAGAGGTTGCAGGAAGGACACGGCTGACGTTATGATGAGTGTGTCTTCTGCCTTTGGTTTCTTAGTCATTCCTTTGCTCTTGGTTTACCAGGCATTGCTGAGGAAAATAGTTAAACCAATCTAAACTGGTTAGTTGGTCTCCCAACCCCACCATACTGGTCAGGATTGCTGGATTTAGACAGCCAGTGAGGCAAACGAATAAAACACCATCTTGGCAAGTTTGTGAGACCACCAGAATAGACACTTTAGGCTTTTTAAGTAGAGCAAAGTCAGTGTAAAAGCAGCAATATGAGAACTGCAGATCCTCGAGAGGTGTCCTTCATTAATCAGTTATTTTTCAAGATGAGTACTCAGAGAGTTTGTGTAGAACAGAGGTGTCCAATCCTGCCCCTGGGAGCCCAACAAGTTCAGCTTCAACCTGCCTAGACATTTCTTGTAATCCTGAAGAACTTGATTAGCTGGATTAAATGTGTTTAATTAGGGTTAAAGTCAAATTCTACAGGACAGCCTCCTCTACGAGCAGTAAGTAGAAAGTCAGGTACTTGTTACTTATCATTTTCAACATATTTACACATATACAGGTATAAAGTCAAGGCCCTAAAACAGATCTACGACCCTCTATAAGAATCCATCAGTATCAGATGTTCATGTTCATCATAAAATAATCACCTGGACATACAGTAAACAGAATAAAACCTTAAAAAGCACTTAAATGCAAGCAATTCTTTCTATGCAAACTTTATTTCATGAACTGTTGCATTCCAAACTGTCAGAGCGCAAATTCATTGTGATTCATAATACATTCTCAGTATAGTCACAAAGAATGTAAACATCAACTCTTCTTCTGTCACTTTTCTCTTATAACTTCTGGCGAGGCAGAGCAAGAGTTTGAAGGTGTTTATAGATTGTTACCTAATGATAACACATCCAGTTTAATGCCCAATACATTTGACAGTGTCTTACTGCCCTTAAGCACTGCATTTTCTTGACTCTACAGTAAAGCGAGAATGCATGTTTTCAAAGAAATATTTAAAAAGGGGTCATATCTTTGCAGTGTGTTAAGGCCGCGATATACTTCGGATGAAATCGAAGAGCAAAATCAGGTCAAAATGAAGATCATTTTGAGTTTGTTTTGGCAGTACTAAACGGCTCACCAAAGCAAACTTTTTGGGGAGTTAATTTTGACTCCTTTTGTTGTTCCTCTTTCAAAGCGAATTTAAAAGGTATACAATAAAGGCCACAGGAACATCCAACAATAAACCTTTGCTTTTATCAAACTTACAGGCTTACGTATGAGCATCATGACACATCTTTACATTAACCTACACTCCCTGCCTCCAGCAGCACCGAAAAGCAAGAACGAAAAAGAGTTTTTGTTTGAAGTATATCAGGGCCTTTACTCAGGTATTTATTTGCATTTACTTGTGTGGAGCATATGTGTGGTCTAATTTAAAATTGGCCTGTTTTCATTATTTAAGGGGTTTACAGAAAGTTTTGAGATTATGAACAGCACAGGCTGAACTTGAACCACCATCTCCATAATGACCATGGTTCAGTGTGTCTTGAGTTCATGCACTAACCACTAAGCCACAGCTCAAACAAGAAAACAATTCCAAATCTGAGCACCCCTGCTAGAAAACATAAGCGTGTCTTGCGTACAGCTGTCTGATGTTAGTGTCTCACATTTAAGTCTGCTAGAGCATTTATTTAAGCATATAAGCTTCTCGACCCTCATCCAGAAATCTCTCTAGATATCTTGACCCAGTTTAAAAGGGTTCCCTCTTTTTTTGTTGAGAGGACGCTCCCGAGAAAAGATTGCGGTAGAATCCAGTTCCCCAGTGCTGAATCCCCACAGGCCTTTCTTAGCAAATGTTGCGGCACTAAAAAACGGAATCGCTGGACCATACTGTTCCTCACTAGCATTATCTTCTATTGATCCCACTCCTTAAGTGTGAGCATAAATCCTGCCCAGCACTGCTGACCGAGGCCAGCTTACCAAGACCCTCTGCGTGGAAACTCTGACAGCAGGGTAGCCGAAAACGCCACTTCCACTCTTTAAGAATATAAGATCAAGTCATTTGGATGAAGGAGAAGGATTTTTGTTTTAGTGCATTGCAAAAGGCTGAGAATTGGACAGTTGTTTCTGCAAACTGCGTGTGCCACTGAGGGCACGTCCGATTCAGGAATTCAGGAAATCACCGCTTCGAGTCAGACGAGACATAACTGGAATTATCCGAGGAGGCAGTCGTAGAATGCGAAAGTAAAATGACATTGATCGCTAGTAATGGCTTTTGAAATGAATCCAGGGTTTCTTGTTGAATGCAGCGAGCTTGGATGTACATAACAAACAATCTAAAAGCTTGTCTAATAGCTCACTATAAGCCAGGAAGACCAATATATCTATTCTCAAATAGTCTCATAATCCCCATTTACACAAACTATCGACGCTGCTTCCATTAGGTGATGAGCTACAGGCTGCGTTTGTTGCTGAACGGAAAATCAGCGATTAAGTTGTTGGATGATAATGCAATTATAAAGCTGTTTCAGAGCACTTCTGCTTTGTTTTGGTTCATGAAATGAGAGTGGTCTTCGTTATATAATTTGAGCATCCATTGTCAGACTACAGAGTCTGCATAATTCTGAAACGTAAATATACGCTAAATTTGTTTTAACTTTGTAATTCGAAAGATTCAATAAATTCCCCTATATGTCTGAGTGAGGTCTCATTCAGGCAGATTTATATCTGGTTGTTTTCGATTTCTGAACAGTCTCAGTGCAATGACGTGTTTTTGGAAAAGAGATCTGGACCCATACTCTCTGTGTTCCAGTAAAGAGACCAAACTGTTAATGAGTCAGTGTGAGTGTGTGAAGTCTTTGTGTGTCCATTTGACTATTTAAGTATTTAATCATTATTAATTATTTAAAACAACTAATTCTTACAGTAATACCCAATTTTGACTAAATGCAGTGCATTTGAGTAATAATTTATTTTTAAAAAAGAATAATAATAATAATAATAATTATCCTTAAAAAAATGCTTTAAAAGATATTCTTACTGTAATGCATAATGAATTAATGTATAAAGAGTTGTTTACATAAATAACTTACCAAACTAAATTTAGAATGCTTTATAACGTCACCTGTAATGATTCTGTGTAAAGTAATATAGTACATTAACTCTGGTATATTTATAATTAATAAACATAAACCCATTAAAATTATTGTATTATAAAACGTAATGATGATTAAAATTATATACGAAAACAATACAATACACTGACAAAATATAACAAACAGGTAAGCATGGTGAAAAAAGGTCATTATGATATTTTGCTAAAATGTAATATTTAAAATGGTGTATAAACCGAACTTAAAGAAAGTGGACAAATAAACTATTTGTGAGCCCTCAGTTATAATAAAACCAAACTTACAAAACCAAAAACAAAACATTAGCATAACTGTTTATCATTATTATTAATTAATTTTAATTTTCAATCATGTCATTATTAAATGATGCTATCAGCATAACAATTTGATTGTAAGGTTAGATTTAAATTTGAAACAAATCATATTTAATTCAGGATTTCATAGGGTTTGCTTTCCTGATAGCAGCAGCTGAAATGAGAATGTTCCAGATGTATATATAATATTTTTTTTTATTTATTTAATTTTTTTTTTGTAAAATTAGAGAAATACATGTATGTTGTACATAGAAAAACAAGTATTTTGGAAAAAAAAGAAAAATGAGATTAAAAAATGTAATTAGTTGGCAAATTAAGTCAAATTAGAATCTAAATATGTTCATAGATAGCTGTGAAATAGTGTAGCGGTGGATCACGGGTGATGGCGGCGCTCTTAAATCTGCTGTAGAATAGCATATATCAGGTGACAGCTATAAAGAGCTGCCCTTTAGGGTGCAGCGGGCGCGGGAAGCTTGACTCCTGTCTGAGTGATAGTGAGCCCTACATCATTCAGCCCTCACCTTATCACTCGCTCACTCACTCTCGCACCCTTATAAATGTCAGCAATAAATCTGGTCTCAATCCTGCTCAGTGCATAACTCATACACACACATGCAGACATACACAAACACACATGCGCCACACGTCTCATCACTGTACAGTTGTTTAAATTTGATGCAACTCGTCTTGTTTCTCTGCATGTCTCCTTCGGTCTAACCTGTAGAGATGCCAGCAATGCTTTTTTACTGTGTCCTTATTTCAAGTATCTGCCATCACCGCTCCATTTGTCCCTGGTGAGACGTAAACCACCCTTCAGCCCCCCTTACGGCAACCTCTGAGCTAAGCCCCTGTGAGAGCCAGCACAGGTCGGCCGTTGTGAAATATAGCCGGGCGTAATGACCCTCTAAATTAACTCCTTGTAACCCTGCATTTCTCAAATGGCCGTCATTAGCATATAATAGGGTGCAGGGAGACGAGAGAGGGCCAAGTCTGCCCCGCGGCGGGCCCGCACCGACCCAGTGCTCTGTCTCAGCACCGCAGGCACTGCTGTAATGGTACTGTAAAGTTCAGCCTTATAAACATGTCAGCTGGGCATGTAATTAACCGACTGGCCATTAGATAATGGATCTACTACCTGTGAGCTGCCTGTCATTCAAGAACAGCTCCCTCTTCAGTCTTGCTATCCCAGTGTACTGGACCTCTTTACAGTTGTACAATTTAAAAATAAAACTGTTAATTACGTATTGTGATAAAGCATCCATAAAGATATATATATATATATATATATATATATATATATATATATACAGTGAGGTCAATAAGTATTTGATCACCCTGTGATTTTGCAAGTTCTCTT
>JAUMHE010000080.1:1504226-1518662 GCA_032359235.1 Enteromius mattozi
TTTGAAATATGCTCTAAATGTAGTTCATGAAGTATTAAAAGTACATTTTAAATGTATTTTTAAGAAATACACTTAAAATGCACTAAATATATTTAAAATGGGTCCATTTTAACACAATTTCAGTACATTTAATATATACCAAATATATAAATGTTGAACTTAAATAGATTTTAAAATACACTTAATATACTTAAAGTTGTTCCAAAATAATATATTCAATATGCACTTAGTGTAGTATAATTTAAATATATTAAGTATGTCTAAAAAAGCACAATTTAAATATATTTATTTTTCACCTGACGTCAGCTATGCTACAAGTGTGGAATAAGGAGCATTCCTGACTCACTCAGGAAAGAGCATTTAAAAACAACACATTTTACTTAATATAATTTTAAACAGGAATGATTAGCAGAATTTAACTAGATATATTATTTATAAACTATAGGGTACAACGGGGCTAAAGGTCCACCTTAAGAAAAAATATGGTATTCACTGTGCCTAAAATGTATAATCGCAGAAAAATGTATAGGTTGTATTGAACATTAACAGAACAAAATATTTTGTGCGAAAATAAATCATTCAATCAATTCTTAGAAATGTATGAGGCAAGAGGGGCCTTTACCCCACACATGGGGTAAAATGCTCACCAGCATGGGGTAAAAGGCCCACAGTATTGCTACAATTACTTAAGCTAAAATAATGTTTTTTTTAAATAATGTCTAGGTTAATACTTGTTCAAAACAATCACTTTGGTGAAGTTTGTACTATTTTCTGCTTATTTTGAAAAATAAAAGTATTGTTTTTTGTTCAATAGCTAACAATATATTTTAAAAAACAGAAACAAAATCATTTTAATAGGCTAAGTAAAGGTTCTGAAAGTTTTGAAGGAGATCCAATAATAAGTTTATATATATTTATAGTAGTAACAGCAAATGACATTGTATTATATGATATCATATTTTAAATATGATGGGTTCATTCTAAACACAGCGATTATATCTAATGCGGACACCCAACATAATATATGATATTTACCATCTGAATCTAACAATGTCATGTAAAAAAAAAATGGTTCGTCATCTATTAATTATCATGTTAATCACATTACCTTTAGCCCCAACAGCAGGGGCGCTTTTTACTCCTAATACCATACTTTTGCATATTCTTTCGTCATTTAAAAACTGTGGCTTTAATTATATTAAACAAAATTGAAAATCACAAAGAAGACCTTTGTCTCAAAATATATGCATTAATTTTATCGATTCTCATTTGCTACTTTTTAAAAAACAAAAAAATATTAGATTAAGCAAGCACAAAATCAACTTTGTGCTGCAGCGTGTGATCGTGTCAAGGATCAGAGAAATATACGCGTGAATCTTTAATAGCAGTTGATTTGGAAAGTGATACGCCACATTTGTGTGCCATTTAGTTGTTTAGATGAAAATAATATCAAAGGCGCCTTTTACCCCACAGCACCTTTAGCCCACGTTGTACCTTATATTAATAACGTTAAGAAGTGACAAGAATACATTTTGTATGGAAATAAAACTAATGTAACAACTTTTTTTCAACAATTCGGCACCGTAACCTCACCATAGCACCATTTTGGAGGGTATCTACTGGACACAATCAGGGTATGCTGTTCTGTGTCAGTCGTTACACACAGATGTGCAAATCAAAGCGTAAAGAGAGACATACAGCTGAATTGTTGAATAAAGTTGTTATTTTTGTTTTATTTCCATACATAAAGTATTCTCGTGAATGGGACAGTCACAGGGCACTCAGTTTTCATCCAAAATGTCTTAAATTGTGTTCCGAGGATGAGCGAAGCTTTTACAGGTTTGGAACGACATGGAGGAAAGTGATTAATGACAAAAAAAAATCATTTTGGGGAGGAGTATCCTTTTAAAGTCATTTGCAATATGCAAACTCAACATCACTGAATGCAACAGCACAACACTGCATTATTTATCAACTAATTTAATAGGAGATTGTGGCTTTAGCACTGATGTCGCACTACTTTTAATGAAGATGACTATGTGTTGCGCTCCAGAATGCAACAGCATACTTTCCATTTCATTTGCAGCAGTTTGAGCATCTGCTTGCTGAAGAGAGATGCTCATCTCTGATGGGCCATATCTGTGGAGATGAGTGTTGCGCTAGTGCTGTGTTGGGAGCTGGTATGACATTAGCTTTCACGTTATAGTTACCGTTTTTTGGAAGGAGTTAAATTTACAGATGTGGTTTCAACAAAGATATGCATTTACAACTTTGCCCAGTTGCATCTGGAATGCATAGGTAGTAAATAGTAAATAGGTAGTAAAAGGTGTTATATTTCGCAGCTCAGCTGAGCTCAGGTTGATCAGGATGTGATCAGACTGTCTGCAGGGAGGGTTAGCATGTCAGTTTTGATATCCAGAATTAACGAGCGGTGTGGCTTGGTCCCGCGCTAACTGATGAGAATTAACCTCCGCTAATGTAGAGGCAATGGCCAGTAACCTTCTGGAGAGATTAACTTGAATGAATACTCAAATGAAATGAAGATGACAGAGCAGCAGTGTTCATCCAGATATGTCATACCACTGATCCCATTGAGACCAGTGAATAAATCACACACCAGAGAGAGAGTGAGAGATGGAGAGCCAAAGCCATGTGCCATCTCTGCACAAGACCGAGACGAGGACCTCTTGTTCGTCTCTCCAACTACAATTTATCATCTCAACTTCAATACAAATGCTGGTGGAGTTTGATTCAGCACATTTTATTCAATGTCAACTTATGACATGGACACTTTTCCTAAAGCAGAGACATCCATGCTCTTGTAGGGCCACCTTCCAGCAGAATTTAGTTCTGGCACTTATCAAACACCTGGACCAGCTAATAAAGGTCTTGAAGTGCACTAGAAACATTCAGGCAGGTTTGTTGGTGCTAAACTCTGCAGGAAAGTGACCTTCGCTGCTCTAAAACCTGGAGTCTCCCAATGAAGAACACATTGTGGACGTCTGCCATGACTGACCCATCCATTTCTGGACTTGGTGTTTTCTGCCAATAAGCTGTTGAGCTGATTCAGATGTGTTTGATTAGGAAGAATTCAGAAATGTGAGTTGGAGAACCTTAGCCACTACACCATGTGGAGATTTTTCCTCAGTCATTCTACTCAAATCCTGGAAGAGGAACTTCACGAGAACTTCTTACATAGAAGAACCATTTTTGATTCCACAAAGAACCATTCAGTCAAAAACTCTCTCTTTCTTACCTTTTCAAATCTGGAGAACCTTCTTTTGCTACAAAAAAGCTTTTGAGAAGGTTCTTCAGTTGTTAAAGGTTCTTTATGCAACCATTTAGACTAAATGTTTCCTCTATCACATTGTGAAGCAGCTTGCAAGTTGAACGGTTTGTTTTAATATTATGTTTGAAGAGGTTTTGCAATCATTACTGTAATTTATTTCTTGTTACCATGTATTTTATAGTCACACTTCATTTTAAGGTCCAATTCTCACTATTAACAAAACATTAAAAGCAACTTTTTGCCTCAATAAACTCCCAATTTACTGCTTATCGATAGCTAGTAAGGCAGTGAATTTGGATGTGAGGTGGATCAAGGAATCTAAAATATGGTCATGCAGAATAAGGCATTAATATGTGCTTTAACTAATATATACTAATAAACAGCCAATTTGCAAGTAATATGCATGCTGATAGCTAATAGTGAGAATTAGTCCTTAAAATAAAGTGCTATATTTTTTACAAAACGGAATGAACTATTCCCAAACTAAATCTGATTTTTAGTTTCAAGACCATGTAACCAAACAATCAGAAGAGATATACAGCATAGTGACTCTTCATCCATCTTGATGAGGTCTTGTAATAAAGAGAATACTATTAGCACACTTTGAACCTACTCTCTCCTCTAGTATTGGAAATTCACTTCTATTGATCACACAATAGCTATATAGGGACTGAATACTTGACCCCTAATCCCTTTATGGACTGACCTCGATTGAACCATGTCCCTTAAATGTGTGTGTGTGTGTGTGCGTGTGTTGTGGGGCAGTCGTCTGTTTTTCACATGACCACACATACATTCACACGTATTGTGCTGTAGGGCTTTTTACTATAAACTAAAGCAATTGCAGGAATGTCAATAGTCTTATGATGTTTTGGAACTTGAACTTGAATGAAAGGGTTTTCTTTTATTTCCCATTGGGTCTCTACTGGATCATTTACCAGATTGTCCTTTTTGTTTGATATTAGTGCAGGAAAACGAATTGAATATATCATGGAAATGTATTATATTTCTTCACAACACTGTTCTCTAAGTACCTCTTATTATTATTCATGAGAAGGTGTGGCCTAACACAGTATTGTAATAAGTAATTCACGCTTCTGCACATTCACACCTGTCACCAATGAACCAATTTGGTGTCTTTCACAAGAATTCTGGTGCAAAGCTTACTGACAGGTTTCAATATGCACATTTGATGCTGTGGCTGGGAAAGATTTGCGGCAAACTTGCATATTGGTCTGTTGCTCATAAAAGACCATGCACACTGTAGAAAACATGTCTTGTTATAATAGGAACTACAAATAATGTGTAACAAGGACACCTTAAAATAAAGTGTTACCACATATTTTAGGCAAGGCAAGTGTATTTATATAGCACATTTCGTACACAATGGTAATTCAAAGTGCTTTACATAAAAATAAATAAATAAGATGAAAAAAAATCACAGAAATAGAACAAATAATTTAAAAACTTTTCAAATGATTTACAAATTGTTTTTAAATAAAAATAAAACAGTTAAAAATAGAAAACGTTTACTCAGAAAATACATAAAAATACATGAATATTTTAAATATTTAAATATTACGTAATACAGAAATAATTGGCTCTGTTTTTAACTGAAGGTAATTAAATACAGCTAGCTTAACTTTAGAGTGTTTTATTTATTTATTTATTTATTTTACCTGCTTTAGTGGGACTTAAGGACCACTAAAATAAGTCATGAGTATATAAATATTTGTAGAAATAGCCAAAAATACATTGTATGGGTCAAAATTATCGACTTTTCTATGCCATAAAATCACTAGGAAGTAAAGATCATGTTATGCCAAGTTATTTTGTAAATGTTATTATTTATTCAGCTTTCAGGTGGTATATAAAACACATAATGACTGGTTTTGTAGTGCAGGCTCACATATTCCTTATATGTAATTTCTACAACAATTTCAATTATCTTTAAAATATGGTTATGGTATAAAAGTGTATTACTCAATGTATTGACAATTATGCTAAATATATATGTCATTTCTTTTGAAGCCTGTATGTCATGTATTTAAATTAATTCGTAATTATGTATTTGTAATGGTGTGGTATGATGATTAAGTACATCTTAAATAGGCCTATATTAGATGTAATTTTGCACTTCAATTACAAAGTTCTTTGATTGTTGTTCACATTTCAGTGGACGCCTCTGGCCTTTTGGTTACATCTCACCCTTGACCTTGGGGTCATCTAAAACCTAAAACCAACCTTATTATACTAGCCCTCCACTAGATTAGTGATCAATGGCTTGGACCAAAGGAAAAGAGATAGCAGATCAGAAAACTAGTTCAGTGTCACAGTCAGCCACAGCACACAGTCTTGATCAGTGTTGGGCAAGTTACTCTGAAAATGTAATCAAATTACTGATTACTGATTACTCCTTTTAAAAGTAACTGTTATTTTTAACTAAAGCAAGCGGCTGCGTGCATGGCTTGACAGAGGGGCTGCATTTATAATGTCTAAAAGACAGCGCAGTTCATCGCAATCTCACAAATCTCTGTTAAAACACAACAAACAGGTGTTATACATATAGGTGTTCATATTCCTTTTTTGTGCAATAGTCACTACCACTGATCTCGACAGTGTATGCGCTACACCCTTTATACAATCTAGATGATAAAACACTGGATTCTGTCATCAAAGTAATGCGACAGTAAAGCATAGCGACCTCAGCTTAGTAACTATACCCTAATTACTGTTTTGGAAATTATAATGCGTTAAATTACTCCGTTACTAAAAAAGTAATTAAATTACTGCCCAACACTGGTCTTGATGAATATATTCTTCTATAATTTCCCCCCAGCATTTTCATCCCATTCAGTATCATTTTAATTGCACCTCAGATATTGATTAACACATGTATTACAGGGAAAGCTGCTGAAGTGTCCACATGGCTCGTTCATGTATATTCATATCTGTTCATTTCAAGCATCACCTGTAGTCTCGAGGGAGCACCTCCATCCAAGCCTCTGCAGTGACGTCATTGCCTGTAATTGAGGGCTAGGAATTGTTTGCCTTTTTTCTGTTCCTTTGATCCCCCAGTTTCACAAAAAAAAAAGAAATCTAAATTTATTAAATATAAAAATGTGTAATAAAGCAAACCCTATAGCCCATTTCTGTTATATGTAGCATTCATATAGAGGGGGCAGGCACTTTAGACAGAGTAATTACACACAGTCTCCAGCAAATCAATGACAAATTAATGCATTATAAAGCTTTATCTGCTTTCATTTCAAAATGAGAGGCGATAAAAGGCGCAAAAGAAAACGGTCTTTGTCGCTATCTGGACCAAGCGGGGATTGTAATTATGCTAACACCGGTAAAACCTCCGTCCAGCCTTCCTGTAAGTCACTCACTCATTCATTCATAATTAATTAATAGCTCATAAAACCCAGGAGAAGGAACAATGATTGTCCCACATTTTCTCCTTTCTTTCTTTCTTTTCTCCCCCTCTCGAATCTTTTCTTCCCCCTCTTTGGAGGAAAAACAGAAATATTGGTAACTAACGTTATGAGAGAGGCCTCATTTCCATAGCCGCACGGTGAATTTCTGCCACCTTTTTAGTGCGCTTCGCCTGCAGGCTTCAATAATAATGACTGTTTTTTAGTGGAGGGGGGCTGGGCAACGCGCGTGCGGCTTTATATACCTAGAGGGAAAGATTTGGGGCATAATATATATGTGCGCGAGAGAGAGCGAGTACAACGGGAGCGCAAGAAAGCAGGTATAAACTACTATCTGGGTTCATCAAAACAACCATATACCCACATTCAAGCACGTTCTTCAGACGGGTAATGATTTACAGTCGTGCGGTTCTGGTGCATCAAAGCTGCTCGAGTGAGTCCGCGGCCTCATCTGGGATCTCCTCTGATCCAGTCTGTTCCTTGCACGACTCTTCTTCCTGTATCACAGGGCGTCCCAATCAAGCCAGATAAATGACTGCTCGCTGACAGAATGCTACGGCACTGCAGGAGGTCGTTCCTGCATTCAGAAACAGACAGAGCACGGCGCAACGGAGCAGAGACGCATTTATAGGTGCCTTAAACAATGTTCCAGTTTGATACAGGTTAAGGGTGAGCGTGATTTCACCAAGTACAAGATGTTCCTGGATCAACATCTTTGTTGATCCTGGAACAACATTCCAATCAACCAATCAGAATTGAGGAATACTTTTTCTGGAAATATCTGTTGTAGGCTTATGATCAGGGTTAGGTGCTTCTACACCTTTGTTAATCAGCAATCATTTTTCACTGATTATAGCCATAAATTTTAGGTAGGGGTAGGTTTAGGGGTAGGGTTTGGGATAAGTCTATATTTTTGGACAGTAATGTTGATCCAGGATTAACAAAAGATGTTGATCCAGGATCATGTCTTGGCAAAAGCACGGCAATATTAATTTATATTTAATATATAAACATAACATTTTTCTTATATATGCATGTGTGTATTTATATACATAATAAATATACACAGCACACAACAATCACGATGTGATTAATCGTTTGATAGCACAACAACATGCATTACGACTTCTAAGAGAAGAGTAACTGTAAAGCTTCATGAACTAACTCCACCCTGTTCAGGAATATAATGCTCAGATTGTGTGGATCTATTAAGTGCAACCCATACACATCTGTGTCACTTTTATGCATATATTTTACTTCTTTTTTTTTCTGAATTAGGCTTATAATTACTCTATGAAGACATTAAAAATGTCTGAGTAAAATAGTTGTTTCGTCATATAGTAATATGCACGTCTTTTTGCTTAAAATGGCTCAAAAAATTCCATGTGTCTTGTGGACACTTGATATTCAAATTGTGGACACACAAATCAATGTTTAATGCATTGCTATAAACAGTTTATTTTTTATTATTTTTTTTTTTTTACTGAGAGATGAGTCAAAATTGTTTTCTGTGGGAATCGACATTATGTCACAAATGCTTTATGTATCTCTCTCAGTCTCTCAAAACTGACACTGAGGGATGAAAATGCAACTAAACGGCTGAATTTACAGTAAATGATACTGTGTAGAATAAACAATCAAATTATGGCCTACTGGAATATCAGAGATCAGAGGAAGCACATGCAAATCACATTACGGTTGTTTTCACAAGCTGACACGTACAGGATTTGTCCAAAAATAAACGTATGTTTCTGTAGGGTTTAGATGCTGAGTGCGCTGGAACACACACCTGCAGGACAGCATTCAGCACCTGGACACACACACACACTGACCCTGCTGGACTTCAGACACTCCAGGAGCCACAGCATGGGTGATCCCTGTTAATTTACCATTGACAACAAACTAATTACCATCGGACAGGAGGAGGAGGAAGAGGAGGTATGAAGAGGATTTCCTTCTTGTTTTTGTTGGAGAACCAGTTGAGATGTGAGATCAAATGATTATAAAATAAAAATTAATAAATAGTAGGAAATAATAAAATAGTAATAATAAGTATTGTAATTTCTCTACAGTAGTGTAAAGCAAAATTAATATTCATTTTCATTTATTTTACAGTCCAGTTGTTTTACAATATGTGCCTATACTGTCATTGTAGTTACTATTATTATTGTATTTTATTTTGTTTGGTTTCCTAAAACTCCAGTGTGACTGTAATTTATACTGAGACAGTATATCAAATAAAAAGCTCTTAATTTTGAACTCTCAACATGAGTTAGATAGAAAAATTAAACCTTAAGTAAGTACAAAAGATTCTCAGTGAGATATAACAGCAGAAAATAATGTGATGTTAGCATTGATTTCACGATCATTTGTTAGAAAATGCTCCATGCCTTGACTTCACAGTAAATGTCTGACTACTTACTACTTACATGGCTTGCTGCTCTTGACTGAGACTCAAACCCGAGGCTCAGCTTGAGCTCTGAGTTCAATCCCCTATTGTGCTACTACAAAGAGGCAGAATAACAGAAATAGAGGAGATGGGGAGGTGGAGGGATGAAAAACCATGTCAATTCTTGGCAAGTACAGTGCATCCACATTTTTTCTCACCTGAAATATCTAAACTGTTCTTGACAAGAGATTCAATGAGTTGACCAATTAAATCTTATCGCTTATCTGGTTTGAGTGAAAAAAAAAGAAAAAAGCTAAATAATCATACTAACAGTAACAAGTAGCATAAGTCTGACGTGTCAACTTCTAGCTTGACCAGTGATATGAGTTTGGGGCTTTAAGAGTGTTAAAGCCCCAAACCTGTTTGGAAACGATCTTTTGCTATTTGCTGACACTTGTAATGTAGAATTTGCATGCCTGTATGTATGAAATACTGCTGATAGAAAGCGCAGCACAAAAGCGATTGTGGTTTGTGGGGATGGAGGAGTATTGCGTGAGGGATGAAGGGAGGATGGTGGGCAGTAGAGTGCTGTGCAAACACGGAGCTGCTGGGCTGTGAAACAGCATGCAGCAGCGGGATACCTCATTACACACAGCAGGCCTGCGACTGATCGCTATTCATTCTGCTCAGATGAACACACACACAGAAGAGACCGGGATTGAGCGTAATCAGGACATGTCATTTAACTATTTAACATTATCACCTCTCTAAGTGTGGCACACACAATCGCACATGCACATCTTCAATTATAAAAGCAGCAGGGAAATGTCCAAGCAAAACAGTATGACAAAAATTACTAATACACTGTTACTTATTACAGTTCTGCACTAGATAATTTCGACTTGAAATTATTTGTAAAATGTTACATTGATTGCATAAAATCTATATATATATATATATATATATATATATATATATATATGACTCATTTTGATTGAAATATTTTGATTACACATTGATACATGGTAGACTAATTTGGACAAGAAGAAATCATGATTTTCAGCTATTTAAGACACTTTTTTAATTAATTGTTAAATTGTTATGGACTGTAACACGGCATTCCCAGAAATCCCTGCATTGCATTTCAAATTTTGTTTGAATTTTTTTCTTAAAAATCATTGTTTCATCTTAGTTTTTTCTTATCAGTTATGTTACATGTCAATTGTTAAATTAACGTTTATTACATATTTCAGTTTAATGAGTCTCATCATGATGGTGTTTAGGTGTTTATGTGAATGACACTGAACTCCTTCTATATATGTTCATATTTAAAAGCTGCTTGTGATGGGCTTTGGTTCATCATGTGACTTTCTCATCACCGCTTGCTTCAGTACTTTAATAGGTTGGTATATTAACATTATATCAGTTAATAAAATTACGGTATTTAACTGTAAATTTTACTTAAAACCATAAAACCAAAAATGATTTTTTTTACGTATTTTTTTACGGAAACCACAGCTGTCAGTTTTTCACTATAAATTTTACAGATTTTTTTTTACAGTGCAGTGTTTGTGAGAGCAATTCTAGGCACATGTGCAGTCATTATAAAAATGCTGAATCCTTTTTTTTTTTTTAATTACTAAAATCTTTTTTTTTTTAATGTAATAAACATTTATGTTTTTGTCACATGAATATTTGCAACTTTTCATAAAAGTGGTAATCCATAAGAGACTGTGTTGCGATGCTTTTCACTGTCAAAAACATGGCCCCCAACAGCACTTAACCAGGATAATATCATTGTAACACACATTTTTGTCAAAACCAGACCTTAAAACACACCAACTGATTCAGACACAATAAATATTTACAGTTTCTAAGGTATAAGACAGCGTGGATTCTCCTTCATATAAATCTGAATGATCATTAAAAAAAAAAAAAAACTAAAATAGAAATTGCACTATTCTTTTAGATATTCTCTCCTACATAAACCCCTTGATCAACATCACTACATGCACAAATACACACACACACAAACACAAATACAATCGCAATGAGTCCATTCAGTGCCACAAATCCCAAGAGGTAAATCTGCCAGGACTGGCAGGGAAATGAGAGAGAGTGAGATCAGAAGAAAAAAAGAATTAAATAAAAATGCAATAAAGCCGCCTGTGTGAAATCAATCTGCTTAGAGTTTTGCTTAATAAAAATTCATGAAGAGCTGCTAGCCCGGAGTTCATAAGAAATATTGTTGTTGATATAGAGGCAGAGCCGGACAGTAAGTGTCTCAGCTGTGTGTGTGTGTACATGTGAGAGACAACAGTAGGAAATATGCTCTGTCCCAACACTACAATTAGACTCAGATAGGATCACTTTCTAAAAAATGTTCATAAATAATGTGAATGAAATTTCAGTTTGTTGAAAACATTTGTTTTTAGAATGAGATTGACTTCTTTTTTTGTATCTGGTAAGTAAATTTTTTTGTTAGTATATTTATTTTTTTATTTTATTTTTTTAATGCACAGTAAAAAAAGAAGGCTATTTCCAATCTGACACAAAAACAGAGCCACCAAAAAAAGATGCCTGGTCACCCAATTCCCATCTCTCTTCTAGGTCTTGTATTTGAGGAATTACGGAAATTGCTTTCACCATCTAAATCTTTATCTCTGACAGGAGCCATTTTATGAGCTCAACATCTTCAAAAAACCATTAACATTAGTCACACATCAACACAAAACCCCCAACACACACCACATCCTCATCACACAGACCCGAATAAGTCAATACACACTCAAAACACACTCTGACCAACTAACAACACACCCTGAGGAGTTTCTGGACAAATTACCGCAAACAAGCTACTTACTTTTTGCTGCTGCAGTCAAGTCATGTTAAGTGAAGTCAAACCCATTGTCATTGTCGTCACTGACTTTGAGTAAAAAATAACACATCGGGACTCACATGGGAATGTAATAAAGATGGCTAACAGCATTTTATACCACAAAGAATAAATAAATACAAAAACTACAGTAGCTGCATATTAGGCACGTCCTGATTTTGCCAAGTTCGATGTGTCCCTATGTCAATATATTTTGTTGACCCTGGAACACCATTTTAATGCAAAAAATTAGTCTTGACCATATCTCTACACCTAAACCTATCCTTACCCATGAGTAATGACTGAAATCATAGGAAATTATAGATGACACACTGATGTACAAGCACCAAAAACTGATTGTAAGCCTAAACTTCACAAAAACTGTAAACTGTTTCTTCAAATCTGATTGGTTAGTCACAATGTTGTACCAGGATCAACAAAGATGTTGACCCAGGGACATGTTGCACTTGGTAAAATCAGGTTAGTGACTTATTAGCATGTTTGCTAGGCATTTCCCAATGCTAATCTCAATGTTGCTGGGGCTCAAGGGTGGTTGCCAGATCCTTGCATTTGGTAACTAATGTTTTTGTTAGCTTGTTTGTTTGTTTTTTCAACTGTTTACATACACTAAAAAAAAGGCATTTTTTTTTTTCAAAACTGTTACAGTATACCTGTGGTGGATGAGAAGATTCCCCATTCTGTGTAAAACTCTTCGGGTGCTTAGAAAAGTGCTATATGAATGTAGTGAATTATTACAAAAAATCCAATAATTGCACACATAAAATGCAAAATGCCACATATCTCTTGCAATATTGTAACACTCAGTATTAGGAAACGGGAGACAAAAGTAAGTTTGAACAGTTTATTCAAGATAATAGGATGAAACAGGCAATAGTGTTCAACTGAGGATATGGGGAACTGTCGTTTCAGGCTGGTGAGCGATCCGCTGTTAGTGCTCCGTGTCGATCGCTCGGAGAAACTCCAGGAAGAGGTAATCTTTGTCTGTATGGTAAGTATTTCAAACGCGCTCTCAGTAGTAATCCTACTTGCGTGGTTTCCTTTCAGGTAGGGCAGGCGAGGCATTGCAGGCGGGCAGACGAGAGGTGCTCTGAGGAGACAGGTGAGTATAGCAGGTGAGTATAAACAGGTAAGTAAAGGTTTTCTCACATTCATGTGAAGCATGTGATCCGCTGAGAGATCGTTGAAGCTCGAACAGTTAGGCGTTGTGGTGAGTAGTTTCACAGAGTTCAATCCATTCGTTGGCTTCAACAGATAATAGACAAGAAGGAGCGCCGTGAAGAGTCGTCGTAGATCAAACTGTGATCCGAGCGTGACTACAGAGACACAAGAGCCGTGATACAACATGAAGGCTGAGTAAGAGGTAAGTAGAGTAGATGTTACCTTGATCACCGCCGAGGTGTGACTGAGGAAGTGGGGTTTTATACACGCTGCTTGATTGGACACAGGTGTCAGTGATTAAAAGTCAGGTGACTGAGAGCGCGTGTAACTGGCTGCACTGGGGTCAGTGCAGCCCGATGGCGTGACATATACATAGCAACAATATGCTCAACGCCTGCTCAAACTAATGGTAACCCAGAGAAATGTGCACTGCTGAAGTGTCTGTGTGGATAGCGCACACCTGTTGCAGGAGAGAGGGAGGTGGCAGTGCACTCACTTGCACTTAAAATACTGCTAATTTTTTGTCAAACAGATAAGAGTAACTCATCTTTCTAATCTGTAAAGACTATGTTTATTTGTGTGCACTCACAATAAAAAAAACAAAAAAACAAACAAATTGTACTTTTGTCAAATAATGAAAGCAAACAGGACATGCGTCATACGACATACGTTTTTTACGTCCATCCCCATCTCCCTCTATCTCCGGGCTAGCTCTCTCTCTCAACGCTACCGACCATCAAGCACACGTAAATGCATTGCATCCTAGCTCACCCCCGCAAAATAAAAGCTTCTATTGCGTGCTTTAAATATTACAATTCGTTGTATTTGAATGGCAAATGCTTTAAATCACATACATTAAATGAGAGCTATATGCACGAGCGCTAAAAGCATAGAATGCATTTTTCCGTCTCACTAGATCTCCCTCGCCCTCTCTCTCTCTCTCTCTCTCACACGAGCCATTGTCACTATGTGAGGCAGACAAAATAACATCTTAAAAACTAAAAAAGAGCTCAAATAAATTAGCTTACCTTTGTAGCAACTTAAGCAAGAGAGGTCCAGATCTTTGCTTTAACAGCGCTTGCCGATGTAAGCAGGCAGAGAAAAGATCCATACTCGTCAAAGGCTTGATTCGAAATGGCCGCTCGGAGCGTTCTATCCCCCGCCTCCGAGTGGGCGTCGACGGCTGGATTCGGCGATCTCATTCGATGAACCCAATGATACGTGTTTCAGACGAATGACCAATACGGACGTTGCTGCGTGACGGTCA
>JAUMHE010000080.1:1518762-1529928 GCA_032359235.1 Enteromius mattozi
CAGGTGTCAGTGATTAAAAGTCAGGTGACTGAGAGCGCGTGTAACTGGCTGCACTGGGGTCAGTGCAGCCCGATGGCATGACAAATATGAAGCTGTACTTTTAAAACATTTGCAAACACCTTTGCCATAAGATTACTTGTTTGTGTGTTTGTGTGCTTCTGCTGTTGAAATCGTGTGACAAGTAAAGATTTAGTACTTAAGCAGTTGGTAAAAAATACCCAGTAATAATGTGAAAAAAATATATACATATATTTATATTAATTATATATATATATATATATATATTAAGCATTTAATATACCAAATTTATACCAAATATATTTTGCCCTCCATATATGACCAATATTATCAATAATAGAGGAAATACATTTGATACGTTTTTTCTTTTTTTTTTTTTACATTTAATGGTAAAATTGGAAATGTTGTATGTGTGTGCATGGGTGGGTTAGCAAATTACTTTATTGACATGGTTATAACAAAGGTATTACAATTTGAAAGTGGTTTATGAGGACACTCATAAGGCTTAAAAAACACACTAAATGGTGTTTTTTGTTCTTGTTTTGTTGTTGTTGTTTTTTTTTAATCTAGAAATGCAGGTAATTTCCTGTAAGGGGTAGGTTTAGGTGTAGGGTGTAGAACAATAGAAAATACTGTTTGTACAGTATAAAAACCATTACACCTGTTGAGAAACCACAAATACCAACGTGTTGTAATGACTGCGGCGGAGACATTCGGATCCATGTGCACAGATTTTATTGAATGGTCAGCAGGCAGGGTCAAGATCACAGGCAAACAGGAACAGAGTAGACTAGGCAGAAATCGTGGTCAATATAAACAGGCGAGAAGGTTGAGGCAGGCAGCAAACAATCAAACAAAAGCAGAATGGACAGAGGTCAAAAACACAAAACAAAACACGGTAAAGAACGCTTGGTATGATCGCCTGAGCAAGTCAATACTTCGCGATAATCTGACTGGTGAAACTGGCTTTTATGCTAGTGCTAATGAGTGAGTGGGCGTGGTGATGAACAGCAGCTGTGACTGTGATTACAGATGGTAAACAGGTGTGAGAGAGTGGTGTGTTATGGGAGATTGAGTCCGTGTGAGTGTGAGTCCAGATGACAGTGAGATGGGGATGGAGTGCCCTCTAGGGGGGCTGCATGGAACTACATCCTGACATAGCCCCCCCCTTTAAGGAGCGACTTCCAGACACTCCAAGTATCTAGGAGGGTGGTGGAGCGGAGGTGAGACCGTAACGGGAACCGGGGGAGGGATGGGGGGCTGAGTCTTCGGGGACATGAAAAGGGTGACCTCCAGGGTGCAGCGGATTATTGGAACGCCCTCCAGGGCGGAACAGGAGACAGAGATGCCTTCCAGGGCAGCTTAGGCGACAGCGGCGCTCTCCAGGGCTGAATAGGTGAAAGAGACACCCGCCTGGGCGACAGGAACACCTTCCAGGGCAGAATAGGAAACAGAGACGCCCTCCAGGGTGGGGCGGGCGGCTGGGACACCCACCAGGGCGGAGCAGGCAGGACTGGAACATAGGGCACAGAGAGGTTAGTTTTGGCCTCTACGGCCCAGACAGTACCTGCTTGGAGTTCCTTGGAGGACCAGGGAGGAGCAGGCGGATGAGAAATTCTCCAGGGAGGAGCTGGCAGCGGATCAGCCGGCAGAGACACCCTCCAGGGTGGAACTGGTGACAGGGATGCCCTCCAGGGCGGAACAGGCGACGGAGATGCCCTCCAGGGCGGAACAGGCAATGGAGACGCCCACCAGGGCGGATCAGGAGACAGTGACGCCCACCAGGGTGGATCCGAAGACAGTGGCGCCCACCAGGGCGGAGCAGTTGGCAGTGACACCCTCCAGGGCGGCTTAGGTGGCGAGGCAGTGACGCCCTCCGGGGAGGAACAGGCGACAGTGATGACCTCCAGGGCGGAACAGGAGGCAAGGATGCCCTCCAGGGCGGGACAGGCAGGACTGAAACAGTGAGCACAGAGATAGTTATGGCCTCTATGGCCAAGTCAGTACCTGCTTCGAGTTCGTAGGAGGTCCAAGGTGGAGCAGGCGGGACAGAAACCCTCCATGGCAGAGCAGACGGCAGAGGCGCCCTCCGGGGTGAAGCATGTATTGGGGCAGATGCACTTCTGGGCAGAGCCGGCGGAACAGGAGCCCACTAGGTTGGCCCAGGCAGAGCGGGAGCCCACCAGGGTGGCGCAGGCAGAGCGGGAGCCCACCAGGGCGGCGCAGGTAACCAGGGCAGAGCAGACATAACTGTGTGAGAGAACATAGAGAGATAAATGAAGGCCCCTTTGGCCGGGACAGGTTTGGACTAGACTTCGATGACGGCCTCCTTGGCCGGAGCAGGTCATGACGAGAGTTCGAGGATGGCCTCCATGGCTAGAACAGGGCAGGATGAGAGTTCGAGGGAAGGACGCTCTTGCAGCGCGAGTTCTGGTTGTGGCTCAGAAACAAAACTCTGGGGCGGTTCTCCAGGCTGTGACTCAGGAACAGGATTCTAGTGTGGCTCTCCTAGCCGGGATTCAGGATCGGGACTCAGATGCGGCTCTTCTGGCCGTGAGTCTGGAACTGGACTTGGAAACAGTTCAGGAGCGGCAGCCATCTTGTGTAGTAGTTGGGGCTCTGAAGCAGTGGCCCTCTTGGGCTGAAACTGTGACTTGGGGGGTTGGCGGCCATCTTGAACGCTAACCGTGGCTGAGGTATGGCGGCCATCTTGAGCGTTGACTGTGGCTGAGGGATGGTGGCCATCTTGAGCGCTGACTCTGGCTAATGCACGGCGGCCATTTTGAGTGCTGTCTCTGACTGAGGTATGGCGGCCATCTTGGGTAGTGGTGATGGTTGTGGTTGTGATTGTGGTTCCGGGGTGACGATCGCTGGACATTGGTCTCTCTGTCTATCGCTCCCATAGGGGATCTCCTCCATCACCTCTCCTACGGTGAAAGTCGATCCACAATGCAATAGGACAAAGTCAATCAACTCGGCCAGAGACCACTCTGGATCGTCCCAGGGCAGATAGTAACTGATCTCTGGATTTAGCCCACTCAGGAAACAGTCCTTCATCATTTCATCATCTTCCGGAACCAGATAACTGTAGCCTAAAAACTCCTCCACATAGTCCTCCATGTCTCTTCCATCTTGATAAATGGCGCAGAGGAGAGACAATGGATCCTGGTCTATACCTTGCCGTGGTGATTGGTAAAGTCTTGCTGGATCCTGTGTGGCTAATGAGTGTGTGGGCATGGTGATGAACAGCAGCTGTGACTGTGATTACAGATGGTAAACAGGTGTGAGAGAGTGGTGTGTTATGGGAGATTGAGTCCGTGTGAGTGTGAGTCCAGATGACAGTGAAATGGGGATGGAGTGCCCTCTAGGTGGGCTGCATGGAACTCCATCCTGACACGTGTATCTAAAATACACTAAGAAATATATTTAGATTTTTTTATGTACCATACTGCATGTTTTACTGCATTTTCAAAGAGAAATGTCCACTGAGTGGTGCTAAAATACAGGTTTAACATGTGAGCCCTGGCACATTTTTATTATGTTCACATAGGTAAGTATTGCTGTGTTTTTATTATATTGCTTCAGGTACTACATATTGTAGCGGTTTAGAATTAAAATATCCATGGACTGTCGCACAAAACCTTGCGTCTTTAAAACCCATAGATATGAAGCGGGATATGTGTGATGCTAAGTTTGCTAATGGTAATTGTTTTTTAGTTATAATATGATATACTTCTAGTAATTGTGCAAAAATTATGCTTTATTAATCAAAACTAAATTTGTGTGAAAAGGAATTAAAGGTTAAAAGGTTTTACTGGCTCTAGAGTTCATTTCTTTTGGAAACTGCACTGATGTACTTTATTGGTACATATTTATGCCATGAGACTGCTAATCTGGCTAAAGTGGCTGATTTACAGCTGTGCTGTTATTTATATGATACTATTCAAACAAAAAAAACAAAAAAGTAACTTTAGTTAGTCGACTAGGAGCCAAGTCTTTACACCTTCAACATCCTAAAAACAAGAGAAAGCAACTTTTGTAAATTAGCCGCTTAGAGGAGTTACATAAAGCCATCTGAAGCCAATCACTCCTGTTCGGCGCTGCGGAGGAAGCTGAACTGCTGTCAGGGGAACAGTCACAGCGTCTCTGAATGAGCTGCCCTCACTGGCTTTCTGTTAATATAACAGAGCAGCGTTCTCAGGAACAGCCCGGCCCAAACACAAGCTGGTGTATTGAACAGAAGAGCTATGTTTCTGGTTCCACTCCATTTGTCAGACAGACAATAACCCCACTGGTGTTTAACAAACCCGCTCAGCAGCGACGATCACAGAGGTTTTAATTGTATGGGAGCTTTCATTGCTCGTCTGTCCGCGGTCAGAGGAGATCATTACACTGAAGGCCATGTCTCTGCTGAGTTTTGTTGCATTTGATCTTTACAGTACATTAAGAGATGCATTAGAGTTATACAACGTGATAAAATATTTAATAATTCATGTTTGATACAGAGGGAGGATGTACTTTTGTAGTCAAAACCTAGAAATGTCCTGAAGCTAATGCCATTGTCCTGAAGTCAATGGGCTTTTGGTTTAATTTTATTTTCGATTGTGGTACTATTCATTAATAGCATAAAATGTGGCGTGGTTGGTGGTTTTAATTCTGGTGATTGTATTTAGGCTTCGAAATAAATAAAAGCATCATTTTTGATCATCTTGATAAACAAGAAGTGTATGTTGTCACAGAGCTCATTTTCTGCAGTAATCTAAAAGCCAATGGGTTTTTGGGTTTTACGTGTTTTCAAACAGACGTTTAACATATTCAATCCATCCTGTTCAGATTTTTGTGTGGTATTTTTGAAACAACACTAAAGAGCTGCTTAATATCCATCTCCTCTGTTATGAGGACATTTTAACCAAATGTTTACACAAAACATTCTTCTTGGACTGAACAGGCCGTTAGTTTTAGAGTTTTACTGCATGCTTAGACACTAAGTGTTTACTCGTCACACAGTTTCTGAAAGCTGACGCTCAAACAGTAGAAACAAAATCTGCAAAACCATACTCTAATTCTCTGACTTTGACTCAGTTTTCAATTTCATAAAACACTTGCAAAACATCACAAACAAATCTCTATTTAACACACACAAATCTTCACAAATGTGTGCTTTTGAGATGTTTTTGTGATATTTTGAATGCTGTGCTTCATTTTGCAAGAGTTGAGGCCTTTGGCATTTGAGTGCTGTTTTGGGATTTGTGTGTGAAGTTTTGAAAAATTTTGAAAACCTGTGTAAGCAGCTGAAAAAAACCTCTAATAAACAGCATGTTACTGTAATAGAAATTATATGTATGTGATAGCTTTTTGATAGAGGAGGATTTTAGGAGCAATTTTAAAGATTTTTTTTTTTTGGCATTTTTAGCCTTTATTAGATAGGACAGATCATAGTTGACAGGAAGTGAATTGGGAGAGAGAGAGGAGGAATGGGATCGGGAAAGGTCTGCGAGCCGGGACACGAACTCGCGATGCCCGAAGCACAATGGCGCTATATGTCGGCGCACTGCCCACGAGGCTACAGGCGCCGACTAGGAGCAATTTTAGAAGAGCACCTCACACCCCTGTGTGTGTGTGTGTTGTCTTTGGCCGGTACAGTATGAGGCTGGGCACTCATCAGTGTACAGTGAGTGAGGAAGTCAAACCCGTCCTTCACCCGTGCGTGTGTGTTCCTCTCAGAGTCTCGGCGGCTGCTGTGTCCAGGCAGAGCACTTCACGAGGCGGGGACGTGCACAGCATCGGAGCGCAGGGATTCCCCATCCAGCCCTAACAATGGAGCGGGAAGGAAGGAGCACCAGCTCCTGTCCTTTATGAGAGGCCTGGGACAGAGACAAAGACAGATCAAATACAGAACCAGGAGGTCAGCCAGTTTTTCTCTCATTAACACACACACACAAACTTCCTTAAGTGCTAAATCATAAATCATAAGTCATAAACGCCTGGTGTGTGTGTGTGCCCTAACTCACACCCACACACACATGGGAATTGATGTTCAACAGTTCTTTCTGTTTATGATCCTTGAATCTGATTGGCTGAGAGGAGTGTGATATTCTTGTGATAGCAGAATTTCAACTGTTTCACTATTCCTCACAGCCAGTGTCAATTTTATAAATAATACAGTTTTTACAGTTTCTCATGTATTTACAAAAACTCATTTCATTAAACTGTTGTATAAACAATTTTTTTGTTTGTTTTGAAATAATTTCATAATTATCACATATATATTACATATATAATTAATAATAAATTCCATTATATATTATTAAATATATAAATATATAAAATACATTTAATTTAATTTAATTAAAAATCATAGCAAATCAAATTAAATATTAAATTAAATTCATTTTTTATTTAGCTTATTCCAAGATGCATTGTCTGTAGACTTGGGACACAATTTTGCTTCTCAGGTAATTTTGCTGTGTAACAACAACAACAAATAATAATAATAACATTTTTGGACAAAAAAGGAAATAAATACTGGTTAAGAACACTTTTTTTCTGAAGGTAGCAGATGAAGGTGTTCTCTTTTTGGATCTGTTGTTTTGTTGATCCTCTGAAGGAATTCCAGTAGTCAGCTTCAATTTCCCCATGATCCTCTCTGCCCCTGATGGCTCAAGGTCGTTCCAGTGTCTTGATCTCTGTCCCCTCGCGACTCTGTTTTCACCAGCGTCCTGATAAGCATCGCTCCCGCGCGTATTGCTGTGAGTATGAGTGTGATAAGAGGATGATTTACAGAGGAACATGTGAGGGGTGAGGGCTCAGGGCTCCTGCTGAGACAGCAGATGGTGACTGGACGTCTGTCACCGCAAGATCTCAGCTCAAGTTCAGCCCATCCAACAAAACATCTCAACTCTTTCAGCTTACTTTACTCACTCTGACAAGCTGTCTTAAGTGTCTTCTGCTGGCAGAGGCTGCATTTATTTAATCAAAAATATAGTGAAAAAGGTCGTATTTTGAAATAGTACCACTTAAAATAACCATTTTGACTATATTAACAATAATATAGAAACCTTTTTGATTGCTATTAATGTTGAAAATGTTCATAGATAAATTATCATGAATGACATGAATATTAACATGTCTTCAGATCTTCAGCGAAATAAAATTTAAGCTGTTATTCGTTAAATTCTTGCCCTCAGTTATGTGACAATCAATGCCATTATAGAATTACATTTTTTTAGACTGAACTATCCCTTTAAATGATCAATTTGAACATTTTGTTTGCATATATTGGTGATTCTGCATTCTACTTCTTGAATCCATGTCCTCAGAACTATTGCAACCCAGGCTCACTGGAAATGCATGCCTCTATAAATTTTGTAACCCCGTAATTATGCTATTTCAACTTCCTTACGCTGATTTGAGCTGTTTCATCAAACCGTTTTACACGGGATTTGAACCGGTGCTTTTCACCGCCTGAGTGCAACGCCATATCACGTGAGCTACCGAGTAAATCTGCAGATCTAGAAAACTCATCCATATGAAGCTGTATATGTGACGACAACATTCAAAACTACCAGTTTTCAAATCGTGAAGGAAGTCATAACATAACATTCTGCAACTAATTGTGTGAAAATAAGCCTTTATTAATCAATAATGTACCTGTAAATCATACTTTTGTGTGAAAAGGAATAATAGTTGTTTTAGGAGTTTCACTGTCTCGTTCTTCATTTCAACTGGGAGCTGCAGCAATTCATATGTACTGTATAGGTATGTTTTTTTTTTCAGTTTTGCAGAAATGTATGAAGAGGCATGTATTTCCAATGAGCCTAGGTTGATCTATTGTGCAATGACTTCTCTAAAGGGCCATTAATAAATATCATAACACAGGAATTTCCTGTAATTATCTGGTAGCACACATATATTACAGTCTGTCCCGTTCCCTCAGCTTGTGTCAGGTAAATTGGCTAAAACTGGCTTGTCCGCTCTTCCCAAAAGTTTCAATATTCCCTGACCCCTGACCCAGTGACCTTTAACCTTTAGCCCTTATATAGCACTATTCCAGCAAGCAGAGAGCACAGGATGAGGGCCAGATCACAGCTGGATCCTGGACCGGTACACATGTGTGGACTAGATACCATGCTTCACACACACACTGAATGTGTGAACAGGGTAGGCCTGACTGCAGCCAGAAGCACAGACTGATGACAGGGGTGCAGCGGGCAACAGGAAGTCCCAGCCTACACATCCTGTGTCCAGCCCCACAGCGAACCCAAGGCCATGGCTGCCAACACACACACACACACAACTTAATAACTGTTATGCAATACAGAGCCCTGCACAGAGAAACAAGGCTTGTGCCCATTATTTGGACATAAGGAGAAAATGATCAGCTGAGCAAAATATGCTTCAGAATATTTCTTATGTTGCATATTACCTTACCTAGTAATTACCTAGTTAAGTACTTAGTAGTAGCCATTGTACTAACATGAAATCAAAGGTACTTATCATGTAACTAAGTTATGGAACAGTTTGTACTTACAGTTTGTAATTATGTAGATGTAACAGACAGCTACTGTTACACATATGTTACAGACTGAGTCTGTTACGCAGATACTTACTTACTTGCAGACTTTATACATAGTAATTATAAATTATAAAGTGTATCATGATTGTACTTAAGTGTAAGTAGCTTTGTAACAGTAGCAGTCTGTTACATCTACATAATTACAAACTGTTATTACAGGCTGTCCCATAACTTACATGGTAAGTACATTTTATTTCATGTAAGTACAACAGTTAGTACTTAGTACTTAAGTAGGTAATTACTCCATATTATGACACCTTAAAATAAAGTGTTACCCAAAAACAGAATTGTGTTAATCAGTAATATTGTTTGTTTCCCAATAAAAAAAAAAAAATCTAAAAATTCCTAAATCAACATACACTACCGTTCAAAAGATTTAATGTTTTTGAAAGAATTCTCTATGTACTTAGCAACCAGAAAACTGTAACTTGTGAGCTTGTAAAACAGACAAAAAGTTTCTCGTGCACACGTGATAGTCTGCATTTATTTTATATACATAACAAAAAAAAAAACAGTATTTTTTTTTTTTTTTTTTTTTTATAATGTTAAATGTTTAATAATATCAAAGTAAAATTAAGTTTATTTAATTTTAGTTCAGTTTTGTTTTCCATTGTGCTTTGGTGCAATAAATGTAGAAAATATTAGTAATAAAACTGTATTGCTGTACGTTTCAGCTGTGTCATTTGTTACATATTCCTCATGTCTGTTAGACTCTTTTATCTTTGCTTTCTTCCTGTTTCCTGTAGTTTGTTGTTTTCTTGATTGCCTCCCAGGTGTGTTTTTTTTTTTTTCTCGTCTATTAGCCCTATTAGTTTCGTCAGGTCGTGTTCTTCTCAGGCTGTTATTGTAACGATAAGGAGGCGAGGAGGCGTGCGGATTCATCTGCAACATTTTAATGGTGGGTTGAGGAACAAACAGACAGGGTCAATCACCGGCAAACAGAGACAACGTAGGCAAAGGCAAGCGGATGGTCAGGAAAGCAGTGAGTCGGCAGCAGGTAATCTAAAAACAGGGCAATACACGAAAAGAAAGAGCGCAAGGGAAACACGGAAACTCTGGATCCAGGATATCACATTACACACGTAACGAACCGTCAATACACATAGACATCCGGGGCATTTTATACACGTGATACTGGGTGGAGAGATCAATGAAATACCATGACAACAAACGAGATGGGCGGAGACATGAGTACATGGGAATGAGTCCGGGCATGAAAACAGAGGTAAACACACACAGAGTTCGTAGGGCGCTGGAGTGCCATCCAGTGGCCTGAGCTGGCACTTCCAGCTGATCATAACATAGCCCCCCCTCAAAGGAGCGGCTGCCAGATGCTCCAGACTTAGGAGCCGGAGGGAACGCCCCCCAGGGCGGAGCAGACGGCGGAGACGCCCACCAGGGCGGAGCAGACGGCGGCGAAGCCCACCTGGGCGGAACCAACGGCAGAGGAGACGCCCACCTGGCCGGCGCAGACAGAGGAGATGCCCTCCAGGGCGGGTCAGACGGCGGAGACGCCCTCCAGGGTGGAGCGGACAGCGGAGAAGCCCACCTGGGAGCACAAACAGGTTAATGGTGGCCTCTTCGGCCGAGCTCATACCTGAGGCTGGTTCGGGGTGAGTGATCCCGGCAGCCAGGTCAGGTCCGAGGGTGAGTTTGACGGCTCCTGGGGCTGGTTCAGGGCAGAGTGACAAATCAACGGCCTTTGTGGCAGGTTCAGGGTCCGGCGAAAGTTCGAAGGCCTCCGTGGCCGGTTCAGGGCAAGGCAAAAGTTCATTAACAACCCCCATGGCTGATTCTGGGCAGGGCGAGTGTTCATAGGTCTCTATGGCAGGCTCAGAGCCAGGCAAAAGTTCTAAGACCTCCGTGGCAGGCTCAGAGCAGGGTAGCAGTCCAGAGGCCTTCCAGGCCGGTTCAGTGCAAGACAACGGCTCACAGACCTCCGTGGGTTGTGCAGCCACCAATGGAACCTCTGGAGACTCTACGGCTGGGACCGACATCTCCTGAGGCCATGCAGCCACTGGCGGACCCGACGGAGTCTCAGAACCGCAGACAGGTTCAGGCGGCTCGGGCCACGAGGAATCAAAGTCACTGACTGGTTTAGGGGGTTCAGGCCATGGGGAATCAAAGTCTCTGACTGGCTCAGGAGGTTCAGGCCATGGGGAATCAAAGTCTCTGACTGGCTCAGGAGGTTCAGGCCATGGGAAACAAAGTCTTTGACGGGCTCAGGGGTGCAGACTGGCTCAAGGGGTTTGGTCCAGGGCAGAACTAGAGCACCCGGGCTTTCAAGAGAACCGGCGGGCTCGGGAAATTCGGCACAGGGCTGAGCTAAAACACTAGGAGGTATTAATGAGCAATGTGCGGCTCACACACTCATTATAGCAACCGCTATCACAGGCAGCACTGTGGACAGAGGAACAGTCTCTATATTAACTTTGTTAGCGATGTTACACAGTCCAGCTGCCCTTACCGACACCATCTGTGAATCCGCTATGCACGAAAAGTCAAGTCAAGTCAAGTCACTTTTATTTATATAGCGCTTTTAACAATACAGATTGTAGCAAAGCACTGAACAT